>OVBJ01002888.1:0-14876 GCA_900406535.1 Noccaea bulbosa
GGAGGAGGAGGAGGAGGAGGAGGGAGTGGAGTTGAAGAGGTGGCGAAGGCGATACTTGGATTCACGGAAGCTTATGAGAAGGCGGAAACTGCGAAGCTTAAGCTAATGGCGGAATTGGAAAAGGAGAGGATGAAGTTTGCTAAAGAGATGGAGTTGCAGAGAATGCAGTTCTTGAAAACTCAGATGGAGATGACAAAGAACAATCAAGAAGAGGAGAGGAGCAGGCAAGGAGAAAGAAGGACCATTGGTGATGATGATGATGATGACGACGATCGCAATGTCAAGAACAATGGCGATGTAAGTAGCTGACAATTGGAAACACTATGCTTAAGCGTCTCTCTAGATCTGATCTTCTTGTTGTTATTGTGCCTTGTGGGATGTGTAAATTTAGAAGTTTAGAAAGACTATGATCATCATGTTGATGTTGTTGTTATTGTTGTTATCTTCTCTGAAACATGGGTCAAATTAAAAAACTTTGAACTTGAATAAATGTCTTGAAACTTCTGTATTCTTAGTGGAATCTCTATGATTCTAAAAAGATTGAGACTTTTCTTAGTAGAAACCTGAATTTAGAAGTTTGTGATTCTAACTTTCTAAGTTTAAGAAAGAAGTTATAGAATAATCACCATGTCTTAAGTACAATGAGATTAGATAAGCCTTATCCATAATTAAAATCACCTTAATTAAGCTAAACCTAATAATTAATCTCACTAAAAATATTCAATGCTTCTCTTTCTCTTCCTGACCTCTCTACCTCTATAAAACCATTTTCATCGCAGAAGAAAAAGAAGATAGAGGCAGTAAAATAAAAACACAAAACAATTAAAAATATATAGATTATTATATATTTTTCATAATTTTTGATCGGGATGGGGTTCCTACACAAGTTGTGGGATGAAACGGTGGCCGGGCCGACGCCGGTAAGTGGTCTCGGAAAATTGAGAAAGCAAGATTCTCTATCCACCGTCCGATCTCATCCTCCTCTCTCTAGCGACCAAGTCACCAGAAGCATTACCATTACCAAGGGTAATAACAATGTCCGTGGTCTCCGGACAGTGAAGATGAATCCGGCTCGTGCTCCGGATTCTCCGACCGGGTCAAGTAGCAACCCGGGAACGCCTTTAACCCGTATTTATTTCTCCTCCTTTTTCTTAAACTAAATAATCACAACAATACAATTGAAAACTTTGACTATATTATCACAATTAAATCCTTACATTTGGGTAAACACACATTTTGCTGCAGCCGGGACTCCATGTGATAACTTTGGACCATTCACCGCCGGTAACTGCCCTTCCTCCGGTGAAGCTGATGCCACAAGTCTCACAACATATGAATGGTTCTTATCTTCTAATAAAATTACATTTTCTTATATAATTGCATTATAAACCCTTTTATATAATTTGCTTTATACGTAAATACACTAATGCAGGATTGTGCTAAACGCATTGGACCGTTGAAAATGACGAGAAAGAGAGAAAACACTAAATGGTTTTTGTGTAAATATAAATAACCTATGAATGTAAATTATGTAAATATTTACTGATATGGTCACTGTTATAATTGTCTCTAGAAACAAAGAAGCGCTATAGACGCAAAGTCTCCGTTTCTGTTAAAGGGTTTGTAAAGATTATTGCCATGTTGGAACATTGCCAAAACTTGCTCTAATCTCTCTCAAGATCAAGATCCCATTTAATTAACATTATAAATTTGTATTTTTGCTTTTGTGAAAATGAAGATCATGGACAGGACAAAATGTTAAATCTTCGAGGGTTAAAAATCTTGATGATAAATAACTTTGATTCAAAATTTACCATTGCATAACCACATTACTACCTCTTAAACAACATAAACCAGAGTCCTTTTTATTTGATGTTATTTTATTGCGTGGCTTACAATTCAAGTAAGACCCAAACGTTACAAAGTGAGCACATATATAAAACCAACAACAGCTTTAAAATAAGAGGAGACACATACATAGATAAGACTCTGAACAAGGTCTACAAACAAAAAAAGCAAGAACGTGAATAAAATAAGTAGAAAGCAAAAAAAGATAAAAAAAAAAAGAAAAAGTCATCTCAGAGCCACAAGAGACGAGGGAGTTTATTACTGATAATACATGAGCTGCTGATGAGCCGCAGCTACATTCTGAAAGCCACCATCGTACATAGCTGCACTTGCTCCAGCTGCATTGACATGCCTTAGAGAATGCTGGGCCTGAGGATGCATCTTGGCCAGTGCCAGCTGCCTCTCATAGGCTAAGAGGTCCATTGGGGACAGACCAGGGACTGCGACCGGCGCTGGTGGGGGTAGTGGATTTGAGGCTGTGCCTGTTGGAGTTGGTTTGTTGCCCCATGAACACTGCAAGTCAGAGAAGTCAGAATGATGCAAGATACAGTTAGATCTCAGTGATCATAACTGAAAGTTAGTAGTACCTTTATCTGTCTGCTGAAGAGGAAAGGCTGAGAGTTGCCCATTTGAATAGCAAGAGCAGCTTCATCATGAGTGTTGTATCTCACAAAACCAAAGCCTTTGTCTCTCTGGACACGGACCTCTTCAATCACTCCAGCGCCAAGTGAATGGAACAGGCGGTGAAGATCAAGCTGAGTTACCTGCAAGATTGACAACTGTTACAAGAGCTGTCTCTGTGTTTATGGATAGTGAGCTGTGAGCCGTCGATAACTTACTTCTGGAGCGAGGTTTCCTACATAAACAGTGGTAAATTGAGGATTGTTTTCAGGAGCATCTTCGTTTGAGATCTCTCTACCATCCTCTACACAAGTATCAAATCAATGTAATCTTCATCAATTCTGCTCTTAAGGGAGAGTGAGTAATAAAATAAGAGAATGTGCACAGGAATCAAAAGAAAACCTGAAGAGCCGTTTGTAAGTTCCACAACACTTTTTCCATCAGAGCTAATCTTGTCCTCGCCAAAAGCAGCACCTTTTGTCGCCCAGTTGCATCTGATTTGTCTGCTACTTAACCACTTACCTGGGATGAGATAAAAGAAACATTAACTTATACTACAAAAGAGGACCTATAAAGCTCTAAGACAACAAGCTGTGATATGATCATTTCTTACCATTCATTTCATTTATGGCAGTTTGAGCATCCTGCAAATTAGATTTAACATTTAAAGTCAATATAAAATTATGAATGGAGCTAAACCAAACAGACAGTCATTGATTTAAGGAATACAAAACCTGCTGATTGCGGAACGAGACAAACCCAAAGCCTCTTGAGCGTCCAGTTTTCTGGTCCCACATTACTCTTGCATCCCTACATATGAATAACAAACATATACTGATTCAAATAAGCCTAAACCAATAGGTAAGATTTTGTAATCCATAGTGATAGACTTAGTTGTAAACAAACTAGTCACCAAAAGCAGATGATTAAGCAGAGTAACTTACGAGCAAGTGTTGTAGGCAGAGAAGCTATCAAACAATGCTGCATCAGTAACCTCTGGACTGAGATCTCCAACAAAAATGTTGAAATGACCTGTGCATTTCATGGAAAACAAAATAAATAACAATTCAGCAAACAAAATGCAACTCTTTGATAAACAATTCAGGTCTTACCTGAAGTATCTTCCCTTTGACCAGTAGCGTAAGCCCAGTTAACTTTGATAGGCTGTCCAAATCTGTGAAATGAATCCCAGAATTACGTATAATGCAAGAGAATGTATGTTTTAGATTGAATAAGAGAACGTAATAAGATGCTTACAGATGCCTTCCGTTGAGAGACATGATAGCCAGACCAGCAGATCTTCGATCAAAGTAGTGGACAAATCCATATGATGACTGTTGTTAATATATAGAAAGTTCACTCAGAGAAGTCATTTGGAGAAAACGTTACATTTCGAAATAAACCCAGAAAAAAAAAAAAAAAAAAAAAAAAAAAAAAAAAAAAAAAAAACCCCCCTTTTNAAATACTCCACCTTGTCCTTTCTGATGAGTTTACAGCTTTCAATAGGACCGGTACTTGCAAAAATCTCTTGAAGAAGAACCTCTGTGACCTGCGTATGGATGTTCCCAGCATACCTACAATACGAAATGTTCAATTCCAATATACCAAAAGTCTGAATACAACTGTAAAAAAAGAAACTTTGAATCAAAAGCACTCACACACTACGGCAAGTGCTGGGATCAAAACCAGGCGGAAGGTTTCCACTTGGTAGTGGCTCCATCTGCAAAAAAAATGCACAAGCATGAACCAACATTTTCTAGGCCAAAATCTACATTACCACCGTAATCCAAGACCCATCAAAATTAAACAGAAATTTCGCAGGTAAAACCGAATCAGTAACACGAAATCCTCACCCACAATCAAAAGCACAAAACTTTTCATGAAATTAGCCACAGACAGAGAGAGAGAGAGAGAGAGAGAGAGAGAGATAGACAGAGATTCAAAAGACAAGGCAAGAGAACTCAGTGATAAATACCCGCGAATCGGAAGTTTCAGAACAAACCCTAGTTTCGAATGAGGCAAAATCAAAGAACATTTAAATCGAAGATGAATACAGATAAGGAAAGAAAACCTGAGGAGGAGGAGCCATAACACCAGGATGATAAAGAGAGTGATGTTGTTGCATCATTGCTTGCTGAATCATAACTTGTTGCTGTTGTTGTTTCATCCTCGGATTCTGCATTTTTTTTCTTTCTCGCAGCGATAAAATATCTGTTTTGTTTCCCGAGAAAATACCTTTTTTCCCCTTAGCTAGGGTTCAAAATCAAGTTAAGAAGAAGAAGAAGAAGGCAAAAAAGAAACAAAAAAAAAGAAAGAAAAAAAAGGTGAAAAAAAAAAGAAAGAAATGAAAGAGGAAAGAGAAAACAAAACTGCACGCTCTCTGTGTAAGGAGTAAAGGAAGGCCCCGTACGAACCAAAGTGACCATATATAGGAGTAGTTGATAGGACGATGTCTTCGAGACACAACAGGAGTTAATGCTAGTGTCACACAGCTTGTAATAATTCGCTTCCGTGACTGTCTTAACGCTGTTCAAGGCCCAGCCCAAGACCCGAACAGACTGATTAAAAATAGTTGTTTCCGGCCCAGCCCAAGTCAAACTGGATCGATTAACTTTTAATTCGTTTATAATTTTTTAAAAAATATCTGAAGAGGTTTTTTTTCAAACCATTTGCAAGAAAAGTATCACAATTAAATCATTTTGATTAAGTTAAATCTGCATCTGCATGGGTTATTAGATTACTTAATAATATTAAATCTTTTATCTTCTTACACAAAATCATTATTCGTTTATTCTCTTATGTTTGGTCTTTTGAATGTCGGCAGGATGCTTTTAACGTTTACCATAAAAGACCAATCTAATAGATTTGTAAGATTAGTAGATTTTGTCATTTATCCAAACCAGAGTCAGTGACAGTGATGATTCCACTATCAAAATGAAATATCACAGACGCCATTATTAGTATAGTTTGCTTTTAAAGAGAAAGTAAAAATAGAGAACCCGCTGGAGTTTTCTCTATTTCCCAGTGTAACTTCAAACCGCCGGCGAGAATCCGAATAACTTTTTGATTTTGCTTTTCCTTTTTTCCGACTTTCAGCAACATAAACAAACAAAAATACACACACCCCACGAGCTGCGCGTTGAAAAGTCTATTGACTCTTTTCCCAAATACCAAAAACACGATTTGATTTTAAAATTTCTCGAAATAAAAAAAAAAACTGGTGAATTTCTCCGTATAATCTCCACCTAAAATCTTCTTTCAAAGGAGGAAACAAAATACCTGGTTTTTAATCGGTGAAGGCAAAACCACTAAATCGGTATCTTCGATTTTGATTTTTCTGATTGATTTTGGTGTTTGATTTGGATTATGGAATCACCGGAGAATCGTGGCGATGGTTCTGATGTGACAACGTTCGAGACGGCGGAGAAGATAATACTCCGGTGGGATTCTACAACCTCCGAGGAAGCGAAAGAGAATCTGATTTTCCAGAGCGATCGCGAGGAAGTAGATCGGTACTTGAGAGCCGTAGATGAAGTCCAAAGGCACATCTCTTCAGTCTCCATCTCCGACGAACACAGTAGCCACGAAGTCAAAGCTAGCTCGACGATACAAATCGCCATGGCTAGGCTTGAAGATGAGCTTAGAAACATCCTTCTCTTGCAGACTTCTACTTTCGAACCTGACTCTCTCCTTCTCAATTCATCAGTTTCCTCTTTCGCTTCCCGTGCTGGCCTCGAAGAAGACAACAGCGAGAGCGTTGTTGGCGACGGAGACGAACGCGAGGAGCTGGATCTGGTCCTACCGGACGATTCCGGTTCGGAATCGGGTTCCGGTTCTGGTGCTGGTTCGAGCCGGTTAACAAGTAGGAGGAGCAGTAGCAGATCCACGAGCAGCATACGCGAGATCGATCTGATTTCGCCGGAGGCTGTTTCCGATCTGAGATCGATTGCTCAGCGGATGATCGGCGCCGGATACTCCCGCGAATGCGTCCAGGTCTACGGGAACGTTCGGAAATCCGCCATGGAAGCGATTTTCAAGCAGCTAGGGATTGTGAAATTGGGGATCGGAGATGTGCAGAGGCTCGACTGGGAAGCCGTGGAAGTGAAGATCAGAAGATGGATCCGCGCGGCTAAGGTCTGCGTCAGAGTTGTTTTCGCAAGCGAGAAGAGACTCTCCGAGCAGATATTCGACGGCGCCGTGGAAAAGACGACGTGCTTCATGGAGATCGTGAAATCCTCTGCTCTGCAGCTTTTCACTTTCCCTGAAGCCATAAGCATCAGCAGAAGATCACCTGAGAAGCTATTCAAGATTCTCGACTTACACGACGCGATAGCAGATTTGTTGCCTGACATGGAAGAGATCTTCAACACGAATTCATCGGAAGCGATTCTTGTTCAAGCGACTGAGATTCAGTCAAGATTAGCAGAAGCAGCAAGAGGCATACTCGTGGAGTTTGAGAACGCCGTTTTCCGAGAGCCTTCCGTTGTTCCCGTCCCTGGAGGGACTATACATCCATTGACGAGGTATGTGATGAATTACCTCAACTTGATCTCAGACTATAGGCAAACGTTGGTTGATCTCGTCATGTCGAAACCTTGCGCCGGTTTGAAATGCTCCAATGATCCGATCAAGCCGGATATGGATATCACTGAGCTTCAAGGGAGATCTCCGTTAGCTCTGCATTGTATATGGACGATGGTGATGCTGCAGTTCAACCTTGAAGGGAAGTCTCTGCACTACAAAGAAGAGTCTTTATCACACATCTTCTTCATGAACAACATCCATTACATTGTTCAGAAGGTGAAAAGCTCGCCGGAGCTGAGAGAGATTATCGGAGACATGTATTTGAGGAAACTCACGGGGATGTTCAGGCAAGCGGCGACGAAGTATCAGAGAGCTACTTGGGTGAGAGTGCTGAATAGCTTGAGAGACGAAGGGTTACATGTGAGCGGAAGCTTCTCTTCCGGTGTATCGAGAAGTGCGTTGAGAGAGAGGTTTAAGGCTTTTAACACGATGTTTGAAGAGGTTCACAGGATTCAGTCGACATGGTCTGTTCCAGATGCTCAGCTTAGAGAAGAGCTTAGGATATCGTTGTCGGAGCATCTGATTCCGGCTTATCGATCGTTTCTTGGAAGGTTCAGGGGACATATAGAGAGCGGGAGACATCCCGAGAACTACTTGAAGTACTCTGTTGAAGATCTTGAAACCGCTGTGTTGGATTTCTTCGAAGGATATACTACAGCTCCGCATTTGAGAAGACGGTGTCAGTGAAAGAAAGAAGAAGATTGAAAAACCTCGAAAAGCTTTCATTAGAACGTCATTAGAGTTAGCCAAATATATCATTCTTTGGATTCTTTGCCTTTTTCATGTGGGAGTGTTGAGATTGTTCTCCAGAGGAATCTACAGCTTCTTCCGGTGAATGATCTTTCACTCTTTTTGTACTTTGTAAGCATGATTTGTTGTGTGTGTTGTTCGTCTGTTGCTAAATTTCAGTTCCATTTGTTGATAACTGTTGGCCTTTTGTAAGTTTGTACTAGTTTTCTTCGTAAACTAATTTACATGCATTTTGATTTCTTCTCTACTTCCACTTCCAGTCGTCTCACCGTCGCTTACCACATAGTTCCTCAACGTCTCCCATTCGCCGATCTCCGTCGCTTAGAACCTCTCTCTCGCCTTCCGACTCTCCTCCCCGGAAACTCAGTCGTCGTCACTAACAACTCTGTTTCCGGTTTTACACTCGACGGGTTCCTGTCTCCGAGCCAGATCTTTTCCTCCCTTCTTCGATTGCTTGCCGTTCACGGCGTCGCTTCGCCGCTTGATTTTTCTAGATACGGTGATACAGCTTTAGCCGATAGTCTCAGTTCTTGGTTGTTATGATTTCAGTCCTAGTCCTGGATTCAACATCGATCAGGCCTCTGCTTCTCTGTCTATTGCACATTTATCAACAGGCTCGTTCTTGCTTCCGTTGGCTCTGCCACTATTTCCCCTAACTGCGGGGAAGTATGTCTCTTGTTGTCCTTTAAGTTTTCTTCTTTCAAGATTTTTGAGACTATTGTTTCGTTGTTTTCAAGATTATGTGAAGTTACGCACAATTTCTCATTCTCTTTAGTTTTGTATAGCTCTTTGTGTCCCACTGAACAATAAAAATAATTGAATCAACTTTTCTGGAATGTAAAGACGAATTTTTCTATTGTTATGAGATTTTCATTAACGTAGGAATCGAACTTTGTTCTTTCTAGTTTACACATGCAGTGCTTTCTACGCTGATGTGAGTTACTGTTCACTGAAAAGGAAGGAGAAAAAGGAACAAAAATGTATGAATAAATGCTTAGATAAAAAGAAAGTTTGATTTGATTTGGATGATATGAAGTGATTGTTGATTTGGATGATTTGAAGTGATTGTTTGATTTGGATGAAGACTGGTTCTTGTGGTTCCAATGCTCAACAAGTTGATGGTCTGTGTCAAGAGTTTCAATGGCTTGTAGAAGTTGTGTGAAAGAGTAGAAAGGAAAACACGGATAGGTTTTGAAGAAGAAGAAAAAGTCAAAAACTATACACAGTGAGAGGAAACAAATGATTTGAAACCTGTTATATCCTTAGCTTGTTAGCTATAAAACCAAAGATTTGTAATCTAATCATTTGATAGTTATATATATATAGGCTTTGATTGGTCACAACAAGTTAGGACATTACAATTTGTAATACCCATAGTGTAACCATTCAAATGACCATTACATTTTTGATATTACAAAACATCATTTTACAAAAATGTGAGCATTACTCTCTAGCTCCGCCACCGAGTGTAATGATATTTTTATAAAGTAGTACAAAAAAGTGATGGTATAAGTAATTTTTTACTAAAATTTGTAAACTTGCTATGTAAATATTTGTTTTGGCTATAATTGTAAAAATTGGCTATCAATAAATTTGTCTTTTCATACATATGGAGAGATGATTAAAAATTCACTTAAGAGTTTGTTAAGAATATAAAAACAAAAACTAAATTCTTTTTATTAATTTTTATTTGACTCTATGAATAATTTTTCTAATTAAGAAAGTATAATTTATTTTAGTAGGCCTAGAAAAATTAAACATATATATATATTACACCTATTGCATGTAAGAAGAAAAGGATAGATATTACACCTATTGCATGTAAGAAGAAAAGGAACAAAAAGCTATGTACAAGCTAGGGATAGCATCTCATAACTTCAACAAGAAGATATATTTATTCATTTAGAATGTACAGAAAAAATCAATAATAAATATTTTATCAGTTATTTTATTTTTTCACATAATTTTAAGATTTGATTAGTTATTATATTTTAATATATTTATTTTTTATCATAATTTTTATGTCATTTTATTAAAACGTGAAAAAACAATAATTGATGATTATATAAAGTGATGCAGACTATGATAATGTCAATTAAAGTACGTGATACAATATTTATTTTACATTACTTATTTTCAAGTTATACAATTATAATATCAATTAATAAAATTGATACAAATATTTAACATCAGTTTTTGTAACTGTAACAAATACTGACATCGATTGCAAAAAGCGATGCAAATATTATATATTTTTGCATCAGTTCTTAAAAAATCGATGTGAATTATTTGCATCATTGCAATTTCAATCATTCGTATAAGTGATGTAAATTTTTTTTACATCATTCATAACTAATGAAAATAAATAAAACAAATGATTTAAAATACCTTTTTTTGTAGTGGGTGTTTTTTTTATGTGTTTGTTTATCTTATGTTTGATAGTTTCCAATCCGAAAGCTTCAAGTGCTCGAACTAGCCGAGGAAGAAGGAGAGCGTCTACGATTGTCTGCGTTCAAACACAATGGCTCCCTCTAGAACACATGTTAAGCTTTCTCTTGTTTTTTTTTTTTTTTTTCTCTCTAGTATTTGAATCTGGAGAGCCTTTTTACTGTTTGCATTAGCGCGATGAGATGAAACTGCGGTTTGCGGTGTGTTTGTAATTGCGTATTTAGATCTCTCTCTTTTTTATGTGTTTTCTTAAGTCTTTCTCAATTGCATTTTTTTTCTGCAGAATTCTAAAGATGAATGTTGAATAAAGTAGCATATCCGAATTTTGGAGAGGCCCTATGACGTTTCCTTATGTCGATCCAGTTGCTGCTTTTATTGGTTTACCTAAAATCAAAGTTGTTGGACATCTTACCACTCGAACCATCATTGCACAAAATCCATTGCCACACATGTTGGCGGAGCAAAACGTTTCTCTTGACTGTAGATACTCTCATGTAATTTATCTACCGATGGATGCTACAAGATCCCGGGAGGACCTCTACCAAATGCTACTTGATCGACCACCAATAAGGAATAGAGTATTTGGTCGACATGCGCTGTTGCAACCAGCTGGGGATCTTGGTTGGGATATAGTTGCAGCAGGTCTCTCGGATCATGCTGAAGATAGCGGTGTCTTTGATGGAACAGGGCAGGCTTTTGACATTGTTGGGTACCACAGCTTTGGTTCCGAAGAACTTATTACACGTGACCCGAACATGTACATGTCTGAAATGTACGAGAAGTGCACCAGAAGTGTCTACCCAGTGTACCTTTAACTCCTTATGTCCTTGCGGATCGGGGTTGATGCTATCTCAAGGGGAGTCGAGATCTCTGAACGTGATCTTCGTCTAGCTATATCTCCTATGTTTCTTTTGCTAAAAATATTTCATGATCATGATGACTATTATCTACAGAATGATTGTTGATAGTTAAGCTTATTTTGTTACCAAATTGAATATCTATCTATTTTTGTCTTGGCTTCTGCTTAGCTTGCTTGTTTTTTAGTTATACTGTTGCCTATTTGATCACTCTACAACACGATTCTGATTTGGTTTACTAGTGGCATAAAATAAAATTCACTTTCAACAAATATTTTCTTGTGATTTGGTATGCTTAAGTGTCTCTAGATCTGATCTTGTTGTTGTTATTGTGCTTTGTCGGATGTGTAAATGTAGAAGTTAAGAAGGATTATGATCATCATGTTGTTGTTGTTATTGTTGTTATCTTGTCTGAATCATGGGCAAATTAAAAAAACTTTGAACTTGAATGTCTTGAAACATCTGTAATTAGAAACAATATAGAGTCTCTATGTTTCTATAAAGATTGGGATTGTATGTTTGCGTTAATTTCATTGTTGATAAATGGTTGCGTTTTGTATGTTTCTGAGCTTTGTGTACTAGTTTTCTTCTTAAACTAAATATTTAAATGCATTTTGATTTCTTCTTTTTATCAATAATCACGAATTTTCTATGTTTTATTCGAAGTGATCATTCATTGGACATTGATTCACAAGTTCATGTCTTAAAAGAGTCTATTCATGAGCAAAAATATATTTTCACCCTTTTCTCGACCCAAAAAAAAAAAATGTTGTGAAACAAGAAAAATATTAAATTTGAGGCTGTTTGATACATAAGCATAATGGAGGTCACTTGTATCAGTACTAGACCGAGTATGAATGTGCATTTTAACGTCACAAATATTATAAATTGAATCTATTGAACAGGATCAGTAAATGAGATAAGACCAAAACGATATAGGTTTGCTTGTTCCAAACCAACTATCGCGTAAGCAAGCCTTCGTCCGCTTCTCTCCCACACACATAAAACAATGATTATTAAAGAGAATAAAACATGATTAATGGTAATATTCGACGAACCTTCTTTAGTTATCTTTCTCCAACGCAAGCGATTTTCGGCGTTGGAACAAAAATAGAATTTTCACCGAGGTTTCTTGCACGCTTTTATTATTTCTTCCTCCACGTGTGTCTCACCCATTTGTGCTTTTCGTAATATCCCTCAGGTTATTGGAAAAACAGAATACAAAAATAAAAATAAAAACATTTTAATTTACTCAATGCGATTTATGCTTATTATCAGTCTAATTAAAAGATAAAATGCTTAGCTGTCACTGACAAGAAAACTCGCGTAGCTGGCAATCTCCACATACTGACAACAATTGGCGGCTTGATTCGCCTGGGCACATGCTGACATGGAATATCAGAGAACAAAACAATTTTCCTAATTTTTTTATTTATGAAGAGTCTCTGCAAAAATGTTTCCATCTCTTTATATATGACGGCGACAATCTCTCCTCCATCTCTATCTCCTCCATTCTTCTAATAACGAAAATCTCAAAATCAAAAGCTTCAATCAAAAGTCACAAAAATACTAACTGTTCTTCTTTAATCGATCAAATGAAACCTTAGTTATTCCTGGATTTGATCTTGTTCTCCAGAAATTCTTGTATTAATATTCTTTTATTTAATTGTTATTACTTAGAAATGATTTTGTTCTCCGAGCTCTTGAACGGCGAAGCGCAAGTTGCAGAGTGGGAGAAAGAGAGATAGCAAAGCTTTACTTTACATACATACATATAATATAAGATACGGTATACATATATTTATACATATCTACAGAATTTAATCACCACACAACAGATTCGGAGCAAAAGGTTAGTGTTTTATTTACGAATCAGATTCGAGAGAACCATGAATCTGTTTCGTTCTCTATACTTAAATTCAAATGTTTAATTTGATGTTTTCTTATTTACAGAGAGATATATAGTCTGCGAAATGTTTATGGCGACCAACGATTCGACGTCGTCGGAGACAGAGTTTGCAAGATGCGAATGTTGCGGTATGACGGAGGAATACACGTCGACGCATATAGAGAACGTCCGGAATCTCTACGCCGGAAAGTTGATCTGCGGTCTCTGCTCCGAAGCAGTGAAATACGAGATTTTCCGTGATAGAGGAATCGGCGTCGAGGAGGCTTTAGCGATTCACGTGAGGTTTTGCGGCGAGTTTATTGCTTCTCCGACTCCGACGGTTGATTTCATATCGGCGATCGGAGAGATGTTTAGGAGAAGGATCGTTGGTTTGACGAGGGCCGTGACGGCAGCAGCAGCGCCGTCTCCGATGATTGTTCCGGCTGTTGAAGGTGGAGCGATCTGTGCTGCGGCGGTGATTGGTGGAGCTGGAAGCTGTTTGCCTGCTTTGTCTGGAGGTGCATAAGATTCGAATATTCGAATTTCCAGGCGTTGAATCAAAAACAGAGGAAGAAAAAGGGTTTGCGTGTATGTGAAGATAGGAAGAATATAAAATAAAAATTTTGAGAAGAGAAAAACAGCTGTAAATTAAATGAAAAACAAAAAGAAAGAATAAAAATATAGGATATTGGTTTAATTGTTTCTGTGACAATGTCAACTGTTGATATGAGTGTTTGTTTAACTAATATAGTGTGTTGGATAATTTTCTGGATCTTAAGCTTATGGTTTTATTTAAATTTACATTTTTTCATATACACCACTGAAATTTTTGAACAAGATTGGACTTGAGTTATAATTCAAAAATTATATTTAAAGCTGTTTGCACAAATTATTATATATCACCATTTTTTTTCTGTTAAAAACTGTAAACAGATGAACACAAATAGAACTTGACCTGAGCCATAAGAAACATCTCTGCATCATAATGTTGAATCACATCTCTGCATCATAATGTTTGATCAAAGACGCTGACGAAGCTGATATCATCCGACGCTAAAAGAAAAAAAAAAAAAAAAAACCTTCAAGATGTCACAATCCCAATCCACTCAAGTACAATGATCCAAACCAAACCAAAGATCTCACACGCAAACCGCCGAGTCAAAATCAAACCGATTCATGGAATGGACAACTCGGTCACGTTATGAATGAACCGACTCAAACCGATTGCGTGGGAGTCACGAATATGAGCATATTATAATGACTCAAAATGTACGACTCGGTCACGTTATGGACAACTTAATACTCATTGGGTTTTAACATTGGGGACTGGGAAACGTTTATGGAGATCGATTGAATGCAATCAACATTATTATTTACGTAGTGGAATACTCTTTTATCGTCAAATATGCATAAATGGTGTTTTGTATTATGGAGCTAGTGATGAAAGAGCTAGGTTGGGTGATAGTTTGCTTTGACGTTAGCTCTGAGAAGTTCAACTTTGTTACAATACATGAAGAATTGTCAAATGGGACTCTGATCAACTACAAAGGTAAGTTAGGGGCATTAAGGAAAGATCGGCATGAAGTTGTGTTGTGGGTTCTAGAAGAAGATGGTGGAAAACATAAATGGTGCAAACGTATAAGCGTGCTGTTAAACGTATAAGATCGGCATGCTGTTAAACTCAAACGTATAAGCGTGCTGGTAAATTAGGGGCATTAGTAAAACATCGGTCTGACGTTGTGTTGTGGGTTCTAAAAGATGCTGGAAAACATAAATGATCCAAAAGTATAAACGTAGGGTTAAGCTTATACGACAAGATCGGGAACAATTTTCGCATTGTTGGAATGACTTTTTTTTTTTTTTTTTTTTTTTTTTTTTTT
>OVBJ01002889.1:0-11958 GCA_900406535.1 Noccaea bulbosa
CATTTTAATAAATTGGGGCTTGTCCCCTTCTTCGACCAAAAAAAAAAAAAAGATAGAAAAAAAATTATTATATTCAGAGCTCTGCCAACCTTAATAGTTTCCATAATCAAATATTAAAAGGTTCCATTATGATCCATTTTAGATTTTATTTTGGTTTTCTAGGATTCTGATTTATAAAAATATGGATTTACTATACTATATAAAAAAAAGAATTTATTATATTCAGAGCAGTGCCAACCTTAATAGTTTTCATAAGTGAATATTTAAAAATGCCATATTCGTAAGAAAATACATGTACAATAATAAATATGATTGTCATATACCAGAAATAATAAATCAAAGCTAATAAATTAAAAGATTGTTCTAAAACTAATTTTTCATTTTTGTTTTCTTCACAATCATGAAGCATGCAAATTTTCAAAATCAATATTTATAATTAGTTATATTTCGATAGATAAGATAATCAAGTAACAAATAGTTGAAAAAAAAAAATACATTTTACTTTAATTGTAATTAAATTGTTGGACAAAATGTTAAAAAACTTTGTTACTTATGAAATTACCTTTGTCGGGTCAGCTGCGTAAGTGAAATAAGGAAGAAACTTATATAGATTATTTTTTTACCCGAAATGTTTAAAATTACAATTCTTTCTATTTTTATTTAATTACTTAAATGTCATTAGCTTATTGTAAACTTCTTTGTTAAACCATAAATCATTTACCTTCAAATAAATTGGCCCATACTCATGTACTAAAAATCTCTACAATATTAATTGAGAAGTACATTTAAAACACAAGACAAAAAAACTTATATATTTACGAAAAATACCACTGAATTAATGAATTCATTCTGTTTGGATGCAGGGATAACAAGGGGCAATGTTGTATTAAAAAAAGTCAAATTGAGCTAATTCGATTGAGTTAACTCATTAACTCGATAATAACCCACCCAATTGAGAATGAATAACACGCAGATCCCATTCAACTTAAAGTAAATCGGCACAGTAAATCAACGGTTTAATCATTATCCAGCTGTTTTACCTAAACCGAAATCGTATCATAATTCACATAGACCAGTATTAATTCAATCGATTTTTAAAAGATAGGCCAAAAAGTAAAATTTGAAGGCCCACATAAATTATAAGGCCATGTATTTATATTTAATAATATAAAATGAAATTATATGTTTATAATATATTTTTCAAAATATCTATAAAATCAATCGGGTACACATGTTTGAGTTTTTGGGTATAAGCTAAAAGTCTCACATCTACTCAATAATTGAGTATTTAAATTTTTAATCCGTAAATTTATCTTTTTCACGTATGCCCAATTTTAATTATTCGTTTTCGGGTATAATGTTTTTTCTGAACATGTTCATCAATTATTATTATTATATTTTTTTAATAATTTAATAATTTACTTCTACAGGTTAAATAAATTTCACTGGTTTAATGGGTTCAACATGTTATTAAAGTTATACGGATTGCATAATTTTCTTCTACGTGTTAAAAATATTAATTTCACTAAATAATTTTTTGACAATGTTGGATAAATTTTTGCGGATTGAATAGTTTTTTTCCAAGAGTTAAATAAATTTTTTGCGGGTTCAATAATGTCCTTTTACGGGTTGTATAATTTTATTTTACAGGTTGAATAAGTTATACGAATTGAATAATTTATTTTTATGGGTTAAATATGTTTGTTTCACTGAATAATTTTTTGACACATGTTGGATAATATTTTACGGATTGAATAATTTTCCTACGAGTTGAATAATTTTCTTTTGCGGATTCAATAATATCTTTTTACTGGTTGAATAATTTTATTTTACAAGTTGATTAAGTTCTACGGATGAAATAATTTTCTTTTATGGGTGAATATATTTATTTCACTGAATGATTTTTATGACACATGTTGGATACTTTTTTATAGATTGCATAATTTTTTTCTACGGGTTAAATTTTATTTGGTGGATCCAATAATATCTTTTTACGGGTTGAATAATTTTATTTTACGGATTAAATAAATTATACAAATTGAATAATTTTCTTTTACGCGTTAAATATATTTATTTCACTATTATTGATTAAAATTTATTATTTGTTAATATGTTTTAGTATTCTCGATGAAAACACAATACAGCACCGCGCAGATGCGCGGATACTCTACTAGTATTTTACTATTTGAGATTTACACAATATAAATGACATAAATTTTGCTGCCGTAAGCAAATGCTTCAAAATCGCTTCAAAATCGCTAACGTAGACGCATATACTATAGATTGAGATTTACAAATCTTTGTAAAGTTTATTTATTTTAATAATTATTTGTAAATTTGTAGGTGTTCACTCGGATTTCATTCATTGAATTTTTAACATGGAAATATTTTTAAATCCACTAAAATCATTTTAAAATCATAAAATTAATAACACATATTTGAATATGGATTTTAAAATCATAAAACCAATAGATTTCACAATCCATTAAAATACACTAACCAATAACCCCACTTATATATACGGTTATGATTCGGATTCGGTTTATAATCTTGACAAGAATCGCTATGTGATTTTCTTGGTTTAGTACGAATTTAGGTTCGGTTTTCCATATATTTTTAAAATATAAGCATTTTAACCAAGTTATCGAATATTCGGTTGAATCTGATTAGAGTCGGTATGGTGGTTTTAGAACCCTGGTGCTTGCTCGAATACTGAGCATTATTGACTAAGATGAGCCCAAGTAATAGCGGCCAGAGGTTATTTTCCTTCTTCAACCAACTTTCTTTAAGTTTATTATTAACAAACCACAAGCTCTAAGTCTAATAAGATTAGATAATTTATGTATTGTTTTGATCCTTGGGACTCGATCTTATTCGAATTTAGTTTACTTAAATTTGGAATCGATTAGATATACAGTATATCTTCTTGTCAGAATAAATAACCAAATATCTAGTTATTTATTTTGTATAATACGGCCGTATATACAGTATCAACATAGTAAATAATAAAATCTTGCAAATCTCGAGCATACTCAGAATTTGATAATTAATATCTTAACGTACAAGAGTAAGACATAAAGACTTTTTTTTTTGTCTTGTAATCGTCGGAGACAATATAATTATTATTAAGTAAAGAAAGACCACCATTTAATTAACCCAACTTCATTCACCCTAATGACTCTCCTTCTATAAGAAACCTCTATTTCTTCTTCTTCCTTTCTTCTCTTCCTCCATTGATGCTCTACAAAAATAAACTTATAATTAGCATCCTTGGATGTCCAGAGAAAGGTAAAATCTAATCAACATAAATATCTTATTATGTTGGTCAAGATCATCATTTGATCAATACTTTGTGGTGGTGAAAATGATTGGAAACAACAGGGAAGAATTTGGAGAGTACTACGAGACCGTAAAGAAGATAAAGAAAGATCCAACCTTTGAAACTACGACGGATCATGCCGTGATGGGTATCAGGAGACACGTGGCGGTGCCTCCCGGGACGACGTTGAACACCGTGACTCCATGCGCCGCTTGTAAGCTACTCCGCCGTCGCTGCGCGGAGGAGTGTCCTTTCTCGCCGTACTTTTCGCCGCACGAACCTCACAAGTTCGCTGCCGTTCATAAAGTCTTTGGCGCCAGTAACGTCTCCAAGATGCTTATGGTACACTATTTTATATCATTTTTTTGTTATTCTTTAATTACTGGGATCCGTATACCGTAGTTGAACGGATCTACATCTTTTTTTGTTTGACTTGATTTTTCCGAATTTACTCAAAACTTATATATATTTTTCCATTTTGATCAATTTGCCATAGTCCAGGTGTTTATCAAATTGGCAGAGGTAGATACTCGTTATCACCACATGCACATATTTGATTCGTTGTTAGTTCGCAAATTTTTTTTCGGTCTACAACTCGTATGTATATGCATACTAGTAGTAGATTACATATTTGAATCGTTTCTAGTAGATTAACGTAACTTTATTAACAAACTATTTTTCTAATATAGCCATATCAACTTTTCATTTTGCATATTTATACGAAATGTCTATCATCTTCCTCTCTACTGGATCTGATGCGCATTTGACTTTCTTATATCGGTTAGGTAGTTGCAACCGTTGTAAATTATAAATAGAGGTAATTAAACATTTTTTGGTAATATATATAAAAACAAATTTCGTTAGCTTCAATCTTTTTCCGTAGACCGAAAAAACTACTTTCAATTTTCCACTTAATCCATTTAACAAAACAAAATTTTAGCAGTTTTTCGTAGAATAAATTCCTGTCATTCAACAGTAATTCAATTTTCAGTGTCTTGAAAACAAATCACAGTACATCAAAAATAAATCTTTTGCTCAAGAATTTCCATAAAAATGTTAACTTATATCTGGATTTCTACGAGTCTCGGGGATTAGTTTGAGTTTCGGCTTATGATGAGTCCGGTTGTCAAAAGAAAAAAAATCATGAGACTTAATTCATTTCATGCAAAAAAAAATTCGATATTCATGTTTGTATATATATTAATACTCCTATATAGTATATATTAATTATTGACTAAATGATGCAGGAAGTGGGTGAGAGCCAGAGAGGAGACGCAGCGAACAGTTTAGTATACGAAGCGAACCTTAGACTCAGAGATCCAATCTACGGCTGCATGGGAGCAATCTCCGCTCTTCAACACCACATTCAGTCTCTCCAAACCGAACTCACCACCGTCCGTACAGATATCCTCCGCCACAAATACCGAGAAGCCGCCACAATCACTTCCCTTCAAAACAACAACTTCAACAATAATACTACAACATCAGTGACCGATCATTCTCTCGCGGGGGCTATTTTGCTCCCACCACCACCACCGCCTCCTCCTCCATCACGACCACCAAGGTTGTTGTTGTCTCAGCCGGCTCCACCACCTACACCACCAGCTTCGTTGCCATCTCCGTCGATGGTCGTGTCGTCCTCTTCTTCTAATTCTTCTGCTACAAATTCTATGTATAATCCTCCTCCGTCTTCGGCGGCTGGATACAGTAATTCTCTGTCCAGTGATAATAATGTTCATTACTTTGATTAAATTAGTTCTTTTTTTTCCCACGATTGAATCAGAATCTGTGTTTCTTAATTATGTTTTCTCTATACTAGTACAGCCCTTTAAACGTAAAAATAAACTATGAGCTACAAGTTGAGTGTTGATTCATTATTAAGGATATCAAGTGAATGTTTTGTTTTTTTTTTTTACTTTTGCTTTCAGTTTAGCTTGCATAATTCGTAATTTATTAATTGTTATTTTCTCTTTTGAACAAGAGATTTTATTTATTAATCACCAATAATACAAGATGAACTAACCTACCTTTTGCGTTAGTATATTTTATAGAGGAAATTACTCCAAATAGTATATTTTCGGAACACCTACCTTTTGCCTCAGTATATTTCATAGAGGGAATTACTCCAAATAGTCTATTTTCGGAACATAATGTCAAAAGTAGACCCTCCATGAAAAAAAATGTCATGCCCAAGTACACATGGTGGATCTATTTTTGCAATTAGTTTCTAAAAATAGACTATTTAAACAATCGTCCCTATTTCATATATATGATACACATTCTTTGAAAGTTAAGAAAATGAGTGTGATGCAAGATACGTACATTGGTACATGAGTTTTTCCCTTGTAAATCAATCTGAATTACGATATATTGATATGCATTTTGATGCAACTTCACACTGTACTTACTGTTTGATTCTACGTAAACCCAAGGTGACGTGCGGAGATCGACTTTTTGTTGTTACTACAATATTTCTATTACCAAAAATTCACCTCAACAAGAAAAAAAAGAAGAAGTCAATCCTCACACGCTAAACCTACATTTTTTGACTTTTAATTTCTTACACCCTACAATTTATGTGACTTTTAAAAAAAAAATATTTGGTAACGGGATTATCCGGAAAACAAATTACACGCTAATTCTTGGATTTGTCATTCAATCAAAACTATACATTTTTATGTGTTAAATTTCAAAAATACACGTTTTTATTGAGTAAAACTATTATAAACCCTAAAATATAAATCTTAAATCCTATAATCTAACATTGAACCTTTAAATCTAAATGATAAACCCCAAAATATAAACTCTAGTCAAGAATTACTGAATCCAAACTTATATATTAAAATTTGAAAAATGTATTTTTGAAAATTATCACACTAGAAATTTAGTTTTAAAAACTTACAACCCAAAAGGTGTGTTTCTTAAAATTTATTTATAGGGAGCCATAAATTAACTAAGTATAATTAGAATTACAATGATTTATAGCTGTTGATTAAATATTATTGATATTTTAAAACCATCAGAGAATTGATACCTAAAAACCGACACTTGAGCATAATAAATAGCATAGTAGTTTATAATAATAACACAACTCCGTTGTTGTGTAATCATTCGAAACCCATTAAAATAGTAAACTGCATGTTAATGAAAAACAAAAAAAAATAGCAAATTTTTTAATTCGATTAAATTCCAACCAGCATGTAAACATGCTTAAACAAAATTTTCACTTTTTTTATAGAAAACCTTTTAACAAAAAAAAAAAAAAAAACATGTACATGCTTAACTTAAACCTAATGATAAATAGTTTAATTTTAAAATATAGTTGTCGTTTAAACGATTCCAATTCAGAAGTTTATGATTAGAAATTTTGAATTGGTGAGATGACGTGATAAATATGTAGATTCAAGAATCTTCTGTTTACAACATAAATCGGAAATTCTTACCACAATATTTCAACAAACGCATGATATTTGATATGATATGATCAGTATGGTATTTTTGGGGTGAACTTTACAGTTTCTTGACATATCTCTAAATTTTACATTAATTCTTATGTGTAACATGTTACCTTTCTTTATTCAACTACTATAATCTAAATTGGTACAACACATTGATTAATTGTTCTAGCTTATATTTGTGACGCAGGAATGGGATTTGCTTTCACGCTATATACATATGTAAGGTTGCAATGGGTTCAATTCCTTTTTATGTCATAACCGTGTATTTTAGTTAGATCCATAACTAGCTTCAAAACATACAAGATCAGATCATATATATCCTTGATAATAATATAATTAGATTCACATCAGATCAGAACAGAGGGGTTGTCGTACTAAATTGAAGAATGCGTAAGAGATTCGACTAATTAATTTATATGAGCTTATTAATTTTTTAGAATAAGTTAGGTTTAACATTAAATGAAGACGTTGACTAACATATAAATTTGACTACGAGCATTGAGCATTCCCATGTAACTTAAACTAACTAATGTGATTTAGTTAAGGGGATTAATTGATGAAATAATTAATGATAACTGTATGTAGCAGACTCCATTTATAGATCTGATAGAGTTCCAGAGTCACAGCACACACAATTATATAAACTTGTAGTACTAGTACTGCTAATTGATGTCTCGATTAATGCTGTTCTATGTTATGGGAGATTTGAAAACGCTAACTTGGATTATATTCCATCAAGTGCGTAACATTAAATTAAATGTTAAATATTGTCAGCTTTATATAACTAATTGTAACATCCGTGAACCAAATTATTGCTTTGGAAGTGGTATCGAGCGATACTAGGTATTTGGTAGTAGCTTGCACATGTTCTAGAGGTACAAATTGAGTATTGGCTGTGCATGTTCTTATTTGATTATTGTGTAGCTGGTCTAAGGTTCAAGTATTTCGAAGAAAGTGTGTAAAAAGCTTCTGAATAGCTAGTGTCGATCGACACACAAAGGTAGTGTCGATCGACACCAGTTATTGGTTTAATTTTCGGTTTAAGTCGATTGCGCGTGTTTTGTTGGTATGGTCGAGTGGTGTCGACCGACACCAAGAAGTGGTGTCGATCGACACCGATTATTCAGAAATCAGCCGGTTCGATTTGAGTTATTTTTGGTTTGGGCTGGTTTTGGGCAAAGAAGCCCTATATCGCATTTTTAAGCGAAAGTAGCCACATTTTGGCACAGTTTTCGAGACAGAAAGAGGCAGAGGAGAAAGGAGGCAATTTTTGGGAGATTTTGCGATTACTGTTCATCGCGCACTGTTCATCTACGGAGTTACTGTTTATCGCACACTGTTCATTGCTGGAATTACTATTCATTGTCGCATACTGTTTATCGCATACTGTTCATCCGGAGCAATGTTCTTCCGGAGTACTGTTCAGCATTTTCCCTTTTTCTTTTTGTTCAATCGGTTGTCGAGGTGAGTGCGTGACTGTAGGTCCGTTATTCACCAGAGATTTCATGTTTAGGAATTATTATTGAGTTTTTTGAGTTGTTTTTTTTGAGTTATTGATTGATTTGATCGATGTGGGGGTTGAATCCCACGATTTACTGTGTTTCTGCGCTGTTTTGTTGCTTTTGGTGTCGTTTCGTCGGGAAGGTGTCGATCGACACCATGGTGGTATCTATCGACACTGATGTCGCGGAGTGTCGTTCGACAACCTTTGTGGTGTCGGTCGACACCGAGCTGGGCATCGATCGACACCGGTGGGGGTGTCGATCGACACTTGTGTTGCTGCGAGTCTGTGTGAGTGCAACGCCTGGTATGGCGACTGCGTCAGTGACCCAGACAGTTTCTTTGGCAGGTGAGGCCGGTTTGGGCGTCGGTGGTGACGCGGGAGCGGGAGCGGCGTCGGTGGTGACGCGGGAGCGGGAGCGGCTCCTGGTGGAGGCGCGACTCCAGCTCGGGGTCTAGGTGACCTGGTTGAGGGGCTACTGACGCAGCTGTTGGCACGTTTTCCGCATGCAGTTCCACAACAGGCTCCGGGTACAACTCCACTGGCCGGGGCACAGCAGAGTGCCGGTTTTATGGGGCGGCAGGAGGCTGCAGTTGATGAGAGTCTGCCTTATCGAGAAATGAGAGGACAGATGCAGAGGTTTGCTTCACATTTCTCGTAGGCAGAGCTAGCAGTTTCGACTGAGGAGGATCAGCGTGAGCGGGTCGGTCCGGTGGTGGTTCCATCTCGGGTTACTTTGTTTGATCAGAGGAACCGTCCGCATCAGTCGCAGCAGAGTCGTGTTTTCAGTTCTGGCAGAGGCAGCGAGCCTGCGCGAGGCCAGAAGAGGAAGTTAGAGAAGGGTTCTGGAAGTATCCGGAAAGTTGGTGGTAGTTGTTTTGCGTGTGAGAGCATGGAGCACCAGGTGGCAGACTGTCCCAGGAGGGAGGCAGATCCAGAGGCCAAGGTGTGCTTCCATTGCAGAGGGTAGGGCATGCCAGACAGATGTGTCCCACGTTACAGCCGTTAGCAGTAGTGGAGTTTCAGCCTGTAGAGGCTCAGTCAGAGTCGCAGATCGCAGCGGTGCAGCCGTTGGGTCAGAGTGGAGAGGCGCCGAGAGGGTTTACTTTGGCAGAGGTTGGCCAGACTAGTCAGTCCGGGCATATCGCAGGTAAAATTCTTGACTTAGACTTGTAAATTCTTAGTGGTAGAATTTTGGTGTTGTCTGTTTCTTTTATTTTACTATGATAGAATTAAGGTTCTAAACACGTATAGTTGTGTAAGAACGTTGTTAGTGAACGGCGTTGAGTCTTCGTGTGGATGGACTCAGGAGCATTTTAATGTTTCCTTACTTTGGAGCGTGCCAAGCATAGCGGCATTCAGAGCAGCGCTAGTGAGCGTTCGAGTTTAGTCAAGGAGACCAGTGGAGGGTTCCTAACTTTTTATTGTTGTGTTAGAGCAATTAGTGATAGGAGTGCGGGGCAGTCAATGCCAGAAGTTTTGGTCATTGGTTCGGTGGAGTTGTATGACGTCTTTTGGGGATGGACCGGTTGGAGTATTACCGAGTTCATCTGAATTGTTTTCAAGGCAGAGTGGGTTTCGAGCGTATTTTCGGAGGTTGGGGTTCCAGGGAGTGAAACAGATTTCCGAAAGTGTTATGCCTCGGCTAAGCAAGCTGAGCATATGTTTAAACAAGTAGTGAGGCTTATGGCTACGATCTGTTTGGAGTCTAGTGATGCGGTGACTATCAAAGAGTCCAATGATATCGAGGATATCCGAGTCGTTGAGGAGCTCGAGGAGCTCGAGGAGTTCTGAGGAGCATAACGCTCGTTTGGAAGGGAGTCCCTGTAGATCCGAAAAGGTTTGAGACTATCAAGATTTAGGTTTAATTTGAGTAGTACTACCGGGATCAGGAAGGTTCTGGGTTATCAGTGTACTACATGAGTTTGTTAAAAAAGTTTTACGAGCGTGTCGTAGCCGATGACGAGGTTGACGGGCAAGGGTGTGTCGTTTGTGTCATCGCCAAAGAGCGAGGAGAGCTTGGGAAGCTTAAAGAGTTGAGCGTCGAGTCCTTAGCAGACCTAGAATTTATCTATCTTTCAAGCAAGGTGTTAGGTGGCAGTTGCGTTTAGTCGGCGGAGAGTGGAATCAGCTAAAGAGCTTGTTTTTGAGACCTTTTGTGGGCGAGTTTAGCACTTGTGGCGTTGTGCTATTTCAGAGAAGTCTTTGGATTTGTAGACAGTAGATCAGGAGGATCTACTCGGGAAAATCAGAATGGCTCAGCAGAGTGAGCATAGTTTGTTTAATGCAATCACGAGCAGTTGGCTCCGAGTTTTTGGTCTCTTTGTAGAGGCATTTTTTGTGCGTGGTCGGGCTTGTGTACCCGGGTTGAGAGAGTTGGAGCTGTTTTTGGTTGCGGAGTCCAGCACATGTTTCGTCAGTTAAGGCAGAGCATTGGTGTTTTGTATAGTCGAAGTGAGATATTATCGCGATGGATATCGTGATGGGAATGCCTATCGCTTGAATTTGCGAAAGGTTGTAAGGCTGCATGGTGTGTCAGCCCGTATTGTGTCGGACAGGTATCCGAGTTATGTTTCGGGTTTCGCTTCAGAGTTTGGAGGGAGTTTCGGACAGAAATGGACACTAAGGTGTGTGAGTACAGTTTATCGTTACAGTCATAGGGGTAGTCAGAGAGGATTATCCCGACTTCTAAAATTTTATTTATGTTGCGGGTGTAGTGAAATTGCCATTGGATCGGTCATCTGTGTCTGGCAGTGTTGTCACAACAAAAGTTATCAGGTGAGTTGTTGGGCCTGGCTTCGTGTGAGGCTTGTTTGGGAGGCCATGTGAGTTGTTTTTATGCTGGACCCAAGTGGGGGAGCGCAACACTTTTGGAGTTACTTTTGTTCAGGAAACGGCAAGGAAGGTCCGTGTTTTGAGACTGAACATAAAAAGGACTCCTGTTATGCAGAGGAGTTACGCCGTTGGGCAGAGACGAAAGTCTGAGTTTCAGGATTTTGAGTTAGAGTGTATCTAAAGATGGCTATGTGGAGAGATCTTAACCGATCTGTAGCAGAGATCAAGCTGAGTGCGCGGTTTGTGGTTCGGTTCCGGTGGTGGGACGAGTTGGGCCAGTGGCGTATCAGCTTGACTTACTTGAGTTTATGAGGATTTTTGGTAAGGTTTTTCATGTGGTGATGTTAAGGAAATGTCTTCATCCTTCAGAGGAGTTAATGGCTAAGATTTCAGGGAATCTTAGGCCAGATTTATTGGGTTTGTGAGGATTCTCAAGAGGAGAGTCAAAGTTATGTGGGGCAAGAAAGTGTCGTTGTGAGAGTCTTATGAGGTTGTAGCAGTTTAGAGGATGAAAACTTGAGGCAAGGATGAAGTTGGATTTTTGGAAGGTGTTCGACTAGTAGGTCGATGAGTTAGTTCTTCATCTTTGTGGTTTCGGTTGGTTAGGCTTGGGCTATGTGGTTGTTGTGGTTTATGTATTTTCGTTCGTGGTACGAGATACATTGTCGGAGATTTATAAGATGGAGTTTTCCTTATAAATATAGGTTTGGATGTTACGAGTTGTGTGACCAGTTTTGGGTCATGATATAGTTCTAGTCGGTATGTTATAGGCGTTTCGTTATTACTCTTTACATTTTTCTCCTGCAGACCTATCCGACGGTGGTTGCTCGGATGGGTGGTGGCGG
>OVBJ01002890.1:0-14869 GCA_900406535.1 Noccaea bulbosa
GTATATTTTAAAAATTAAACTAGAGATATATATATATATATATATATATATATATATATATTTAGATAGAAAACTAGTTTTAATAATATTTTAAGGTTTTAAAAAATAAATCAATCCTATAATTTTTAGGATAATTATTTTGGTCACAATTATCAACTCAGATAAAACTGATTTTTCATTTTATTTTTGATGACTATTAAAGCTGATTGAAATTAACCATATTAATTAATTGCTAACTATCAACAGAAAATAATAATTAATTGCTAATTACAACTATGATTTGTTGCCTAACTGAATAAATAAATCTAAATAATCCTATTTTGTCTACATTAATTAATTGTAACACCTTTATAACTTTTATACAAAACTTATCAATTACTTAGTTAAAACCGTTATATATTTTTAAAATTTTCTGTTAAAACAATATTTACTTTGTTTTATAAAATTTTATTCCTAGATGTAATTTTATGGTTAACTTTCTCACTTGTTTCGATTTTAATTATTTAAATATTATGAGTTATAAGAATAACTAACATAAAAGAAAAAATATTGATTAAAATAATATCATAAAATTGGAAACTGTGGAGTTAGTTTTTTTCAGCACCATTTCGATTATGTTGGATTTTTATGATCATCTTAAATAGCAAATATTAATTTTACTACAGTACATTATGTAAATGCAAATATATATATATATATTTTTTTTAATCAATTCGTTTGTTGATATTGTTGTTGAGAATTATTGTCCTCAAAGGCGTCGACTTTCCCCGAGATAACTCCCAACAACCAATAATAGAATAGAGATGAAAGAGAACGTGAAGAAACAGAGGAGGAACAGAGTGTTTGACGTTAAAGAAGAGAAAGTAAGCAAAAGAAAGAAAAGGGTGCATGCACACAACACAATTTACACAGTTTGTGCCCGTTAACGAGGGTCACTACGTATGGGCCGAGACTTTCCTCGGAATCCACTAGAATCAAGAGAGAGTTACACACAAAGAGATTACAAGTGACCCACTCTAATGCCCTTCACTAGCACTTAAAGCTCACTCTGTCAATCTCTAAGCCTAGAAAACATGTAAATAAGTGTATGCTCTTTAGAAGTTTTCTACTCAACTCTCTGTAAATAAAACTCTCGATTCTTTTCTTATATCTCTCTATCCCCTAAAAACAACCTTTTATAGTGGTGATGCTTTAGGGCTTCCTTGTCCAAACGCCAAACGCAAAGATTGCACCTTCAAACGCCAAAGAGCAATCTGTTTTTTTTTTTTTTTTTTTTCCGAAAAAANTTCACAAAAATTCACAAAACATGATCACATTCATTCGGTTTAATTTTATATATTAAAAATCTAAGAGTCAACTTGGGAGTATCACTACCAATGTTTCTTCTACCAATTCCACTAAACCACTCCAAAACACTTTACTATCATAGGTTTCAAAATTTCTATTTGTATTTCGAAAACCAAAATTTTTCAAAGTTTGATCTAACAAAAGAAACCTTTTATCACTTTTCATATATATGTATTCAATAAAATGTGAGAATATTCAAAAAACTAACACCTTTTTTTTTGATTTTCACATACAATATTCTATAATATTTTCCCTTTATAGCATAAATCCAGCAAAGATGTAAAAAATCTATTTGAAAATCAATCCTAAACCAGAAAAAAAAAAATCAAAAGATAAAAAAAAAAAAAAATGCATATAATTTATATTGCAAAAATAATTAATTATTGGTAAATAGCATTTAATTTTTCTTACTTTAGTCTAGATATTTTACATAAATTAGCACACGGTATTTCCAAACAAATGGTATGCTTTTGTTGTATCTCCCTTTCCTAAATTTTCTGAACTTTTCTTACTTTTCAATATAATTATTAATTAGAAAATAAAATTAAGTTTGTTTTTATCTTATATCATTATTATTTCTTTCTACAAATAGTGCTTACATATGCACCACTACAACATTGCCAAATGTTATATTTGCCTGTTTACTTTACGGCCTATAAATATTGAGGTTTTTGCAGCCTAAATAGTTTATACAAACTTGAAAGAAAAAAAAACTTTATAGAAAGACTAGAAAAATGGCTTATGCTCAATCTGTCTACAATAAAAACTCTGTCTTGAAAATCAATGTTATGGTTGTGGACAATGATCCTGTTTACCTTCAAGATATTTCACGTATGATTGAAAAATCTAAATACAGAGGTAAGATCCTATTACTAAATACTATATGTTTCTTCGTAATTTTTTTTGTCTATATATTAGTTTTGAGTAGGATCAAGAATTAGATAATAAAAAAAAGTTGAATACTTTTTAAACATATTCGAAAGTTGTATTTTTTTTTTTTTGAAATTTAACAATTAGCTCTCTAAATCATCTGAGCCGGACTTGAATTCCAATTACATGCAAACAACTAAAATTTCCATTAAGCTATTCTTGCTTTCGATTTGTTGTTTTTTGCAAACTTGTAGTTTGGTTGATATAAACGTCCAACCAATATACGATAGGGTAAGTTTGCCATATCGGTAAAGATAATTGGAAAATTAGGTATGAGGTAAAGTAATTTAATAATTAGTTTTCTCTCCTAGTATATGACATAATTGTCCTTTAACTCAGACTTGAAATAAAGGACAAAATTGACGTTAATAATTATGATAACTGAAGATACAATCTATCTATACAAGTAACATATATATTAATGTGTAATTTATTCAATTAATCTATTAACAAAAATATAAATTAACGTGTAAATTATATTAGTGTACAATTTATGTCATATTAAACCCTAAACCCTAAATACTAAACCCTAAACCTTAAATTCTAAACCCAAACCCAAATATTTAAATTCTAAACTAAACCCTAAACCCTAAATCCTAAATACTAAACCCTAAATCCTAAATACGAAACCCTACACCCTCAATATTAAACTCAAACCCAAATTAATATTTAAGTTATAAACTCTTATGAAAATGGTATGAGTTAGAAAAAAAAACTAGTTATGTCAATATATGTATTAGCATGGTGGATTTGAAATGCCAATATTGTATTAACATTGTAACTGTTAGATTACACACAAACATACCATATTTAATGTTAATGAATGTATTAGCATGATAACTATTGATTATTGGAACTGAGGGAGTGGTGGCCATGGAGGAGAGAAACTGAGTTTCTGATTTCAGTTTTCAAAGGTGTTATTGTCTTTTTGACTGCTATAGTGTCGAGGAGAGAAAGTGTAAAACATGTCACCTAATTTTGCAATATTTCATACCCGAATAATGCAATTTCTCTATATGTAAAATTTTATAAAATATACTGAATAATAATTTATTTAGTAAAATACTAACTTGGTGTTAAATAAAAAAAATAAAAAAAAACTTCCATCATCGTGTTTTTTGTTCTTCTGCATTCAATATGAAACATCTTTTCTTTTCTTCTCTTTTTTTAGTACTTGCAATATTTTCACATCTTATTTTTTTAGTTGATGAATTTTTTTCTTTTTTTTTTTTGGGTTAAATGGTTTTAGATCCATCGATTATGGACATCACAGTTATAGCTGTAAAAGACTCGGGAGAAGCATTGTCTACTCTTAAAATTGAAAGAAACAATATCGATCTTATAGTCACAGATTACTACATGCCTGGCATGAACGGTCTACAACTCAAAAGACAAATCGAACAAGAATTTGGAAATGTACCGGTCATAGGTAACAATTTCTCCCTTACAAATTATTATCTATTTTCTTATTACTTTAAGCTATATATAACCATATATATATTTCTTTAAATATTGAAGTGATGTCATGGGACACCAACAAAGAACATGAGAGCTTAACTTGTGGAGCGATGTGTTTCATTCCAAAACCCATCAAAGTAACTGACTTACCCATAATTTACCAACTTGCTTTGAACTACAAGAGGAGTGGTAAGTCCATATTATGGAACGAGAACAACCACAAGGACACATATGTTAGTGTTCCTCAGCAAATCCAGTTGCTTCCTGAACAATCTAATGTCTTGAAGACCAAGAAGAAGAATTGCTCATCAAGATCCATGACCAGTACCAATGGAAGTTGTGCTCGTACCGATAGTTCACGAAAAGATCGAAAAAGAAAATCAAACGGTAGTTCTGGTGATGATGTTGAGTCTCTATCGCAGCCCACCAAGAAGAAGAGTAAAGTTAAGTGGACGGATCATCTTCAGGACCTTTTCTTACAAGCTATCCGACATCACACTCTTGAGAGTTAGTAGTATTTTAGTTTTTCATTTTTAATAATGTTTTTGGTATTTCTTTCATTTTCAAGTTTATATATACTAATTAACTAACGTTCTATGCCGTGTTTACTAATCTTGAATCTTCCAAAGAGGCTGTGCCAAAGAAAATCTTAGAGCACATGAACGTACCATACTTAACAAGAGAGAACGTCGCCAGCCATTTACAGGTTTGTGCATACATTTCTTTTCAAAGATATATTAATTTAATTTTGATTTTGATATCTAAATCAAGGAAAAGTAAAATGTTGATTAACGATGGCTGTAGTTAAATCTGCCAAGCTAACTTAAACTTGGGTATTTTTATGTTTAAATTGTGATTAAAAGAATTTTTTTTTTTTTTTTTTTTTTTTTTTTTTANAATTCTACTTTTCAATTAAGTTAAAATCGTTTGATGCGCAGAAATATCGACAATTCTTGAGGAAAGTAGCGGATCAAGGTTTGTTGAGCTTGTTGTCGATACAGGACATAGACTCGATTTTTCCGCATGCTCCCATAAGAGAGCCTCACTACAACTATTGCACACCCTCCTCTACTTCTTGGTTCGAAACAAGTCTTAACAGTAGATCATTCTATTCTAAACCCGGACAAGGTCATCATCTTGGACAGTCTAGACTCTTATCCAACACACGTGAGCCCGTCCGGTTCAACCAAATCCCTCACAACTACATGAACCGGTCATCCACCAACGGACCCCACCGTATTGGATCAAACTTGACCCTTCCCATAAAAACCAACCTCAACTTCTCTAACCAACCATCTCAAAACGTAGGCAGAACCTTTTTCGAACCAACTTTGATGGCGAACAAAACCGTCCAATCATCTCAAGTTCTTGGGTTTGGACAACATGGAATGTCGGCTATAAATGGTAATCATTTCAACATTAACATGATGAGCAGATATGGAAGTTTGACTCCCAATCAACCAGGACATAGCCAATTCTCGTATGGGGTGCAATCGTACTTAAACAATGAGAATTCTGCGTATAAGCCTCAATCAAATGCCGATGCAACTACTCAGCCAACTCTTGAAGTTCCTCAAGTAGAGAACCTCAACTTATATGAAGATCTCGGCATTACTAACGAGCTTCCTTGCGACACAAGTAACTTTCAGTTTGATCACAACAAGGTATATATATATATTCACTACTTACTTTTCAGTAACATATCTGCATGAAGTATATGTTGTGACTCCTGTTTTGTCTGAAATGTGATGCCAACAGCAACAAGGAGAAGTGGCTTCCACCACCAACTTTGACCTCCCGGCAAAATTTTCGACTGAGCTGAATCAGAATTTCTCTCTTGAAGAAGATGATGACTGGAACTTTGTTAACGTTAACCTGCAGGTACTTACTTGCATATTAATTATTAGAAGATTTTAACAATTACGAGATTGAATATGAATCAAATTTTTAAGAGCTTGCATGGATAGTATATTATCTAGGATATAAGAAATTTAATTAGTAGACCTGTAAGTTTTTTTCTTAGGCTAGCTAGTCTAATAAATAGAAATTGACACTGTTCAATATATATATATATGTATAAATGGAGGTGAATACTTTCGAATTATGTCTTACTGAGTTATAAATTTGACTTTGCTGTGAAGGGTCATTCTAATGTTGAAACACCGAACACTTTTGCTGCTCCAGAAACCAATTCTTCAATTCCTAACATGAACCCTAATCATGATCAGGTACCTCTAATTCATGCAATTCTGAAATATATCCACGTAATTAGATTAATTCGATACTTAATAATATCAACGAATGATTTTCTAAACATACGCTGAACACTGGAATCAATTTCTAGGAACAACAAGATGATCCAGATTTTATCGACTGGTCGTTATTGGATCCGCACGTAAAAACAATATAACGTTAATTATTTTGTCTATAATATTAATTGAAGTCTATGACTATGAGTCATATTAAATATGTTTTGGATAATGTTTTTCTCATGTAGGATTTGCTTAACGAGTACGACGACTTCATGGACTCTCTGTTCACCAATGACATGAAATGAAAAGAGTTAAATGACTTCAATCTATTTTAACCTATGTTTACTTTAACTTTAGATATTCTTCATCAATTATTTAACCTCTTGGTGTTAATCAAATGTCAAAACTTACTAATTTTTTGCCATAAATGTAATTTTGCCATAATACTATTCTAAAATTGATTATTTAAATGAAGATATATCTATTCAAAAACAACATATCTGAAAGTTTTATACATTTCAAAAGAATTGATTTATCTACAAAAGAGGAAAAAAAAAGATTTATCTACAAAAAAAAAAAAAAAAAAAAAAAAAAATAAGGTTTTTNAAAAAAAAAAAAATCAGTGTTTTGATTACAAAAGAAAAAATTGACTTACAAGATGTATTGCTCACTAAGGAAACTCTCTGAAGGGAACATGACTCCAAGACATCTCTCATCTCCAAAGTAATCATCTGCTCCCTCAAGTAGTAACATGTTATGATCTTGATTCGGAAACTCAAACTTCGGCTGCAAAACTCTCCTCTGTTGCTCTGCAAACTCGTCACAGCAATTAGAACAAACATAGAGTGGAGGCAAAGTATCCGAATCATCGATCCCACAGCATCTCGTATGCTGCCAAACCTCACAGACATCACAAGAAATCATCCTCTCTCCATCATCATCTCTAGCTCTGCAAACACATTTCACCATCCAAGTATCACACCCACCTTGAAACTTGAGTTTCGATTCCAAATCAATCCCAAACCCTCTCACAGTCAAAGCAGAGCAAGTCTCCACTATACCAAACAGCGACTTCCTATCATCATCGTCCTCAAGTTCATCGATCTCACTCACCGTAAAGTTTGTTAAAATGCAGTAAGTATCTCTGAAAGTGTCTTCAATAGCTTGCTTCAGGTCAAAGACTGTAGCTTGCAGCGAGACTGTGACTAACTCTCCTGGTGGAAGCTCGTTGATCTGTTCTGATCTCAGATCAATCAAACTTGGATCGATACGACAAACAAAACGCAAGATTTTGTCATTCTTGTCCCACAAAGGCCACTCCTTTACGAACTGTTTACTGTCTAAGATCACTTGACTTGCAGATCTCGCGGTTTCAGATTCAGGGTAATCCAAGAGCACATTTGTGTATAGCAACAACAGGTCTCCATGAACATCAGCTCCGGGTTTCGATGCAGTGGCAACAATCCTCAAAGGAACCACCTCTAACACAGCTTCTTCTTCTTCTTCTCTCTTCGGCTCAATCAGTTTCGTCGCATCATGATCATCACCAAGCTCCTGGATTGTGTAATGTAGTATCCTCGTAACCGGATCAACATAACGCCTAACCAAAAAATTCCCAACAACGACATTGTTCATCGACTTCAACACGTAATCAAGCAGACCAGTGTCTCCGATATGCAATCTTGCTGCGTCCCTCACATCTTGACGAGTCATACCGTTCTGATTCAACGTTTTCATCTCTTTCAGTGACTCTACAATCACTTCAGCTGCGTATTCAAGTCTCCTCACAGGCCATCTACTTCCCAAGTTAGCTGCAACATCGCTATATCTCCTAAACCTCTGAGAAGACTTCTCATTCTCCACAGCATCACTCTTCTTCAAGAACAGTCTGTTGGATCTTTTCTGCTGAGGACTCTCCATTAAAGGAGGCGAAACCGCTGCACGAAGCTTACTACTTTGAGGAGCGTAAGGCTTGATAATGAGCATAAACCTCAATAGATCTTTTAAAGTCTTCAAATGACCTTCACTCATTTCTCTGTAGTGCCTGAAGATCTGCTTGATCTCTTTGAACTGTTTCTGCTCACTGAAATCAAATTCTATCTGATCGAGTTCAAGAGAACCTAGAAGCTCTATAGCATTCTCGTAATCGCTCTTGGTCACACCGTAGCTTCCACGGCAAAACATGTATCCCCACCTCCCAAACCAAGAATGGCCGTACGCTACTCCATATAACAACCGAAGATCCAGTGATCTCTTCTTAGACGTATCTTCAACGGTTATCATCCTGGATAAACACACTTACACACTTCAATCTCTAACCATGAAAACAAAAATGAAGATTGTTTAACATGTTTCCATCTTTTTTTGCTACCTTGCTCCGAGGTTTGTACATATACGATCCCAAAGATCCACAATTTCCCTTCCGCACAAGTGTTTTGATCCACCTTCCATGCCGTTGACGCAGATCAAATGACCATATCCATTGGTGTGAATCATTGCGTGAAGAAGATGAGTTTGCAGGTCAAACACATCGTCTTCTAGAGGCATATTCCACTCAGTATCATTCGGTATGATCAAATGATACTTTCTCTTAGCTACAAAGTGGTTACTCCATCCTAATATAAACACCAAATCACAGTTGATGATCTCTAATGCAATCGTTAATCATATACAGAGAGATAAATGCAAAAATCAGCATCTCTAGGTCAATGCATACTCATCAAAAACCAGTCACCCAGAATCTCAATTTCACAACAAACCTTAACCCAATCGTTTAATCATACAAACATAAATGCGAAATTCCCAATTTTTCGACGTACTCATCAAAAACCAATTACCCAGAATCTCGATATGACAACAATTCGTAACCCAAATCTACTCAAAAAAGCCAAATACCGAATCGATTTAGGTTCACATTACGACTAACTAAACCTTGATTTTTACAACACCCGATTCCAATTTCAGTATCAGAAAATCGAAATCGAATTAAACCCGATAAGAAATTGAGAACCCAGAAATACGGAAAACGAACCTGTGCATCTGCAATGGTCGCAGTAAGGGTCCGACGAGCGAATGATATCTTCTTCCACCGTGTAAAGAGGAATCACCGTGTTCTTCGTCTCGTGGCTGAGAAGCGTGCACCAAACAGGCATACCGCGGATGCTATACTCTTCCACCTCCGCGAAATCACGCAGAAAACCCCTAATGTTGTCACGGAAACTTCCAATCCGGTGAATCGGAAAACCTTCTTCTCCGAATCGTTGCAGGTTGTAGAGTTTCGGCTTCCTCTTTCTCTTCCGGCAGGTCTCCATTATCGGCACCGGCATCGTGAGGCTACACTCTGTGATCTCAAATTAGGGCTTCTGGGATTTTGTATTTCACAAGCGACGGAGACGAAGATCTCTCTCTCTCTCTCTCTGAAGATCTCTCTTTGAAATTTGCCCGCTACAATTTGAAACAGAGCTTTGAGAAAATACCCTTGAGAAGTCGAGAATTTACGTGACTGCCACTCGAGCTTGTTACGATCTCGTGAGGATCTAACGGTTGTAAGTCGAGTTTAGTGTTTAGATGCATCGAGGCCGTATATCTTCATAACTGAAAGTTTGTTATGCTCCAACTTCCTTTCAGATGCGTTGACTCTCAGACAGTCAACAGCAAATTGAGAGAACAATTTGTTTTTAAAGTTAAATAAACCTTCTATTATAATGTCGTTTCACTTAAAAATAGAAAAAAACATAAGAGTATTTATTAACATTTTTTTCATCGTTTTTAGTATTAACGTAAAAGTATTAAATATTAACATTTTAATATTAAATATTAAAACCACAAACATCGTTGTTTTTTTTTTTATTTACGTGTGAGAATTTAAAATTTAATTCCATAATAGTTACACATACAAAATACTCACAAATTTTGATTGTGGATTTCTGAAATTATCAAATTTTAATATGTTTAAGATAATTATATATTTTGATAAATATAAAATGGCATATATATATTTATCAATTTTAAATAATTAAAATAATTTAATTTATATGATAAGTTATAATATTTTATTATGTTTAAAATTCTGATCAAACTAAAATATTAAAAAAATATATATACTATTTAATTATTCAGTTTAATTAAGAACTAAATTAAATCAAATAAAAAACTTTAAAGTTTGAAAACCTATTAAATCAGTTTTCCTACTCATGATTGATCATTATTTGGATCCCTTTTAATAATAGGTTTTTGAACTATTATCCCAAAATATATTCGACGTGAGACTTTTAACAATTTTAGAGATTTGTTTCATTTTTTTTTAAATTCAAACCATAGAATTTGCAGAAAAAAAACTTATTTTGTTTTTATTTTAATGTGGTGATATAGTTTATTTTTGAAAAGTAAAGTTAAGCAAAAATAATAGGAGAATAAATTTATTTTTAAACAATTGATAAATACAATTAAAATAAAATATTTCATATTTTACTGATTGATTGACTAATAAATTTCGTCGCTACCAAATAAAGAAATAGGAAAAAAAAATTAATGAATAATTAATTTTTTGACTAAATTAATAATAAATATTTTATTTTCTAACCAAATATGAATGGTATATAATGTAAATATCTAGTAACCTTTGGTTTAATTGAAAAATCATTTTAAAATGAATCTGGTGATGACACATCAGCAATAGCAAAATTGTTAATAACACATGAAAGAAATGTTGTTTTGATAATGTATTTTCTTTTAATATATTAGGGATAAGCAAATTATAAGCAAAATATATTCAAATCATAAGTAAACATAATAAATATGATAATTTTATCATGTTTTGCTAATATGTATTTTCTTTCTAAAATCATATGCTTAAGATATGATTGCTTTCATTTCAACATTTAACATTGAAAAAAAAATATTAGCATTATTTCTTTATTTTTTTTAAAATAAGATGTTAGGTATATGCAAATATATTATGTAAAATGAATTAAAAAGGCGACACATATCATAATTTAATGACACATGTGAGCTTATCAAAGAGTGTGAATAGAGGTAACTCTAAAATATTAGAATTGTTACAAAAGTCAGCAACACCGGCGTGAAAAGTTAAAGCCGGTAACATCAGCATAAAAACTGAAGTAGAGCCCACGTCATTTAATTCTCACATAATATTTGTCGAAATTTTTCTCTATATAAAGAGACTCATTTCGTTCATTGTAAATACACTTCAATAAAACACTCCTCCTTAATAAGAATAACTTCTCATTCTCTCTATTTTTGGAATATTCTCTTCTATAAATTTGTTTCCTCTAAATAATTCTCAAATACAGATATGTTATTATATTATTATAACACGTTATCAGCACGGTCACTCTACCATCATGATTCAAAATTTTAATTATTGTTTCCGCTACCGGAGTGAGGCTCATCTGCCCCATCATCATTTTATTTCTGTTTTTTCTAGTGGATGTTTAACACACCATAATAGACGGTTTAACCTCCTAATTTAATTTATTTAATGCTTCTATAATGGATGATTTAAGTCACCATAATTATTTATTTATTTATTTCTTTACGTAATTTAATTACTCGGTTATGTGGCTGACTTAACTCACCATATTTGTTCATTTACTTATTATGCTTTTATGGTTGATTCATTCACCATATTTATCTACTGTTTATAATATGGATGTATTAATCACCATATTTTTATCTTTAAACTTATATTCAAATTATAATTACTGTTAAATTTTACTTTTATATCTAAACTAGTAAATAATTTTTTTTAGCATGTTAAAAGTATTATATATTTACACAATTATGTTCTACTTCCAACGGTCATAAAGAAAAAATTTAAAGTTTTTATTTACTCTCCAACGGCTATAAACGGCTAATGAACAATATTTTCTAATCTATAAATACACTTATATTTCACTCATTCATTTTTCACTCAAACATTTCACCTTTCTTCAAATCATCTCCAAGAAAAAAATGTTTCATCCGTTTTTAATCTTTATAATAGGTTATATTTTTGTTGTAATTTATAGTTTATATATTGAAGAATTTTTCTCCCGGAGAATATGTGATGATTTTTATGTTAAAGTTTTATACAATTGTATTTCTTGTAATTTTATTGTTTATTCCAGCACCACGCATATTTTAAATTAAATAAAATTATATTTCTAATAATAATTTGTGTTATTCTATTTTAGACATATAATAGCAAACATTGAGAAGCTCCAATTTCCGGCCCTGTACATCACTGGTGCAAATTATATTTCTTGGGCCACAAATGTCGAACTTCATTTGGAATCTCTAGCGTTGTCAGAAACCATACTAGAGATCAATAAATCAAAGGCCCAAGAAAAGGCAAAATCGGTGATCTTCCTTAGAAGACACATTGATGAAAGCATTATATATGATTATGCACACATGAGGGACCCCAAAGAGCTCTGGAAGTCTTTGAAAGATCGGTTTGATCATCAGAAAGACATAACGCTTCCACATGCCCGGGATGAGTGGCAAAATCTGAGGTTTCAAGATTTTGACAAAGTGATGAACTACAATTCCGCCATGTTAGGAATTGTGGCCAAACTAAGATATTATGGTGAGACCATAACGGAAGCTCAAATGCTTGAAAAGACGTACACCACTTTCCACAAAAATCACATCACCCTGCAACAAAAATACATGATGCGGGGATACACTAAATTTTGTGATTTGATTGTGGCGCTCTTAATAGTGGAGAAAAATAATGAGCTTCTCATAAAAAATCACATGACTTGACCTACTGGGTCCAAAGCGTTTCCTGAAGCAAACGCATTGGATGTTTAGAAACCAGTGAGGGAATACAAATCCTTTCGAGGTCGTGGGGGTCGTAACAATCGCGGACGTGGGAGATACAACCCATATAACAAAAGGTCATTCCAATGGAACCGCTATGAACAAACTCCAGAAAAGGAGTACCAAGGAAATAGCTTTCAGAAGTGGGAGACAATTTGTCACAGGTGTGGTACCAAAGGCCATTGGTATCGGCAATGTCGTACTCCTACACACCTTTGTACATTGTACAAAGAATCCGCCAAAGGAAAAGGAAAAGGAAAAGAAGTAAACCTTGCAGAACATTCTGAGGGAACAACTCACCTCGATGCTTCTGACTTTGCAAATGATTTTGATGACACCGCCCCATCAGAAGTCTGAAATATTTTTCATGTGACTCTTGAAATTCCAACGATTGTGATATAAATAATTTCCACTTGTGTAAAATATTGCTTGTATAATTATTGTGTGACTACTAATGTATAATTATCATGTGTTGTTTGATTAATAAAATTATCTTATTTTATATAACTTGTTTTGTTGCTCTCAGAAATGGATTACAATACAAATGGAACAACATCCAAGGTGAATACTGGGGATATATGTATACCAGATAGTGGAACAACGCACACTATTCTGAAACATAGGAAATGTTTTTCCAGTTTAAAACCGACAAAGATTATTGTCAATATAATATAAGGTCCTGCAGATCTGATTGAAGGGACTGGGAATGCTAAGTTTGCATTACCTAATGGGACAAGATTCTCAATAGACAATGCATTATTTTCTCCAAATTCTAAAAGAAATTTGTTGAGTTTTAGAATATATACCTTCAAGGGTTTGATACTCAGTCATCAACTGAGGATGGAAAGAAGTATATGTATATAACTTCTGAAAAATCAGGAAAAATGAAAGTATTGGAAAAGCTACCAAAGCTCCCTTCTAGTTTGCATCATACGTACATTAATGAGATATAATCACATCTCGTGATCAAAAGAAATCTTGATGATTTCACAATATGGCATGACCGCCTTGGCCATCCAGGTACTACTATGATGCGGAAAATTATTGAGAACTCACAAGGGCATTCATTGAAAACCCCAGAGATATACCATGGAAATAAAATGACATGTGTTGCGTGTTCTCTTGGAAAATTGATTATAAGGCCATCGCCAACCAAAATCGATAAAGAGTTACCAAAATTCCTTGAACGGATCCAAGATGATATATGTGGACCTATACATCCACCATGTGGACCATTTTACTATTTCATGGTAATGATTGACGCATCAAGTAGATGGTCACATGTTTGTCTATTATCATCTCGAAATGTGGCATTTGCGAGATTTCTAACTCAGATAATCAAACTAAGAGCTCAATTTATTGATTATCCAATAAAAGGAGTTAGATTAGATAGTGCTGGTGAATTCACATCTCAAGCATTCAATGATTATTGCATGGTAACTGGGATCAATGTTGAACATCCTGTGACCCATGTTCATACACAAAATGGTTTGGTTGAATCATTAATTAAGCGTTTGCAATTAATTGCAAGGCTATTGATCATGCGATCAAAACTCCCAACCTCTGTATGGGGACATGCCATTTTGCACGCGGAAGCTCTTATTCGAATAAGACCAAGTGCATATCATACATACTCCCCATTACAGTTGACTTTTGGTCGATAACCAAATATTTCTCATTTAAGGATATTTGGTTGTGTGGTATACGTGCTTATAGCACCACCACAACGCACCAAAATGGGACCCCAAAGAATATTAGGAATCTATGTTGGTTGTGATTCCCCATCTATTATTCGATATCTCGAACCACAAACGGTAGATGTCTTTACGGCACGTTTTGCTGATTGTCACTTTGATGAGAAAGTATTCCCAGTTCTAGGGGGAGAAAACAAAGAGTCAATGAAGGATATCAAGTGGTGTGTACCATCCTTGCTACACCTTGATCCTCCCATAAAACAGTCTAAACTAGAAGTTCAACGAATTATGCATCTACAAGATATAGCAAAACAATTACCTGATGCATTTACTGATACCAAAATGGTAACCAAATCACACATA
>OVBJ01002891.1:0-14745 GCA_900406535.1 Noccaea bulbosa
CGTGCCGAGAAAGGTGTATGTTCTGCGTCTTCACATATCTGAGCAATCTCCAGCGCCGAGCTGAGCGCTCTATGAATCTGCGATCGAAGTAGTTTGGCTTCGTTATCGGATTTTTCAAGGTGGGAACGGATTTCGGCTAATTCGTCGCGGCTCGTATTCTGGTTCCTGCTCCTTTGGCTCTTTTTGGTTATGCCCATACTGTGGGGAGATTGATTTCCAGCTCGCCTTTCCAACAGGAGGCGCGATACTGCTGCAGCGAGCGTCGTGGGGTCTGAACTTAGCGAGCCGTCGTTCTCTTGCTCAGCGGCTTTGTTGGTTTGCTTATTTTCGACCATTATTTGTTCCAAGATGGCGGCCAGCGTCTCGGGAGTGACATCGCTGGGGAGTGGATCTCCTAGGTTGATTCGTATCGGTTTAACTGGCAGCGCGCTTTTGACTCGACTCTGTTTCTTCTTTGGAAGGCGCGGTGGTGAATCGTCCGACCCCGGTTCTGATTCGTCTCGCTCCGGGGTTTTTCCCACGTCGTCGTCTTCTTCACTTTCTGCTTTGTCAGTTACGGAGTCGAAAACCAGGTTCTTTGGTTTGGAGTTTTTGCGTCGCGCAGCGCCTCGTTCTTCCCTTTCTTTAAGTTTTGCTTTCAAAGTTTCGAGCTCTTCCGTCAGCGTGCTGTTCAGGATTTCCTGTTCTTCGGTTTGCTTCTGAAGAGCGGCGATCTTTTCTGCTTCTGTCTGGATCGCGGTTGTTACATTTTCGTGCTGATGGACCGGTGCGGTCCCGTTTGACTCTCCTTCAGTCATCTCGTCGAGATCTTGTGTTTCTTGGTGTTAAAATTCTATTCCCCCCCTCCTTCTAGCGCCAAATTGTGCGAGCCGAAACTGCACAATAGTACTTTTGATAGTGTTTTAGGGAGAGCCTTGAATTTCGTTAGTAAACACCAAAAGCGAACCAGAGATGATTATGGTTATTATTAGCTGTTATGCGAGCTACAATAAACTTGGTCTATGCCTTTTGTCTCTAGAGATCCCTTTTTACAATGACTATCGGTCCCTATTTATAAGAGCATAGGGACCGACTTTTACAACCGACTTCTATAAAATGTAAACTTTCCTTTTCTGCTCGCGCCGACTTCAGCTAAGGTAAACTTCAGTCGTGGGCTTTCTTCGATGGGCCTCGGCTCGAATCGGTTCGTCGGATGTTGGTTCGGCCCATCAGGACAAGTCGGTTTGGCCCGGTTCGGTCTGATTCGGTTTCGTCCCTTATTTTTCTTGTCTAAATGACGGATGTTTTTGGGTGAAATCTGACCCCAACAAGAAGAATACTTGATCATTAGGGTGGTGTGAACACAAATTTTCGTATTGTTCAAATGATCTTAGAAATTTCCTTTAAACTTTAGAAACTCTTTTTAACTTTTTGCCGAATATTCAAGTTTCGAACTCAGCCTTTTGAAATGAGAAATAAAAAGTGAGAGCCTAACATTTGGGATTTGTAACTACATAAAAGGATTAAATTCTCCACTCCACCAATTGATTTTTTTCCTTTTCATATATATTTTTAAATCCATCAGTATTCACAAATAAGTCATTAAGTTTCTCCACAGTTACTGCAAGGTTGAAGATGCTACCTTGGAGAGAAGCTTTTAAACCAAGGTGGAATCTCAATGGCTTTTTTGTTTTATTTCATTCTTTAATTACTTTGTTTTATGATCACCAAAAAATTAAGAGGGCTTAAGGTATTACATTGCCAATACTTTCTTTACTAGTGTTTTTATATTCGATTTTGTCAATATTTAGGATTCATGACTGGTTGGTAAAATCTATGTTGTTAGAGTAGTGGACTAGCGTGATTAAAATTATGCTTCAAGATTGTTTAGGTCCTCCGCTTCTATTTCTTAATCAGAGAACGCTGGCACAACATTGAGATCAAGAGATGGTCTAAACGAAAATGAGAGAGTAGGTATAAGTATACTCTTTTTGATCGTCGATTTTTCTGCAATGATTTGTGTATACGAAAGAGGTACATTACATGCATCCATGGTTGAACACTTTCTCTACACTCCAAAATTCTGGATACTAAAATGGAAATAATATATGGTTAAGTTGTTTGTAAATGTGGTATACATCTGGTAATCCCATCTTATATAACTCTTGAATTCTTGCTATCTCTATTTGTTGTACCGTGCGTGTATAAAGAGGCCAGCGGATAAGGGAACATATTTTTTTTGATATTTACCATAGATCAGATAGATATTGTTTTTTGGGAAATTGCAATGGATAACAATATTTTCACTCATAATTAAGAAACTAACCATAAAAAAAAAAAAGTAAACGATATTCTGTATAATTTATGAAGTATTTCCAATTCTCTCCTTCTATGAGAGAGAAGATTCCAGTTTTAAAAATTAGGTCAATTTTCTTGGGGGTGTTAGAATGTTTTGTAATAGTGCCATTACTCACAAACGCAGACAAAATTAAAACATATGGTGGCGACAACTGAGCAATGTTCATCACCCTTCTCTCTCTCAATTAGAAACGACGGTGCTCTCTCTCAATTGCTCCTTCATCTACCTTCTCTTTTTCACTATAAAGATCCCACACCGTCCATAATAAAAGCTCTAATTGTTTTCTTATGTGGCGGTGGCGAAATCTAGGGTTTATTTGAGATCTGGGCAAGCACCAAACATCTGAGGATAAGAGGCGGAATCTAGGGTTTGGATTTGGGATTTCAATCGGAAGTTTAATTGGGCAAAAAGCTAGTATGTAAGGAAGGAAAGAGCAAATTAACCCAACTCCGAAAACGAAATCAGCTCACAACTTCGGCGAATTCTGGAATGGGATATGGTAACTTATACTCCGAAGCTCTGCAAACGAACCCTCTCTATGACGCAGGAGAAAGAGGAAACTCCGTCAATCTATTTTAAGCATAGATGAATTTAAATAGTATGGCTATATGTGTGTACTATTTTAAGTAGTATGAATTTCTATATGTTTGTACTATTTTTTCTTTCTTAATATTATGCACTATGGATTTGTGAAATATGCGATCGCTCATTTGTAGAATCATGCAGCAAATCTGAATGTATGTTCTATGGATTTCACATTGTCAAACAAAATATATGTTTGGGGTTACATATCAAAGTTTATTATTTATGGTTAGTGTTAATATTTGCGGGTTTGGGATGAAGGGTTTTGATGGGCTCGATCAGTTAGGGTTTAATAGTTAAGGTTTAGGGTTTAGTTTTTGTTTTAGGTTATATGATATATATGTTATGTCTTTAGGGTTTATAGTTAAGGTTTAGGGTTTATGTTTTGGGTAGGGTTTAGATTTATGTGTTTAGAGTTTAGTTTTTGTTTTAGGTTATATGATAAATATGTTATGTGGTTAGGGTTTAATAGTTAAGGTTTAGGGTTTCGGTTTTGGGTAGGGTTTAGATTTGGGGTTAGGGCTTAGATTTTTGGGTTTATATATTTGGATTTAGGGTTTAGATTTTTGATTCAGGATTTAGAATTTGAGTTTAATATTACGGATTAGGGTTTAAGATTTAGATTTTAGGATTATGATTTAGGATTTCCTCATCTCAACCAGAGTTTAGATCAATAGGCAATGTAAGATAGCATAATGGATAAGTATTTTGTAAATCATGTGATACGTTCTCATTTTATAATATAAGAAGTTGGTATAGTATAGTCTATATTTCTTACGTATACATCTTAATTATTCGTGTTGATGAAGTGCACATGAATACGTAGATCTAACTATAACCACAGAAAAAAAACAATTATACCATAGTGAGCTTTTGGAGGGAAAAGTCCCGCCCATTTCAGGGAGATAATGGACTAAGAAAGTTCTCTCTTTGTTAGTTGTTTAATTTAGAAAACATAATGGCTATATTCTTCATTACCAAGCCCAATATTGTTATACACCAAATTAACCCTTGTTTTTTCAAATGCTATAAAAACAATTTTTTTCTTTTAACTTTTTTCAAATCTCATTACCAGCCAAAACATGAATTCAACGATTATCTTAACAAAAATTTATCCAAATCAATAATTACAAACATGTCGACAAATGAAACAAACACAGAAAAAGGTGAAACACAAATAAGAATGACATATTTATGTTAAGAATGTCAAAGTAAATACTAAAATATTCTTAACAAAAAAATATATATATATAAGCCCCGACGCGTAGCGCGGGATATATCTAGTACAACTAAATCCCCTAGATCTCTCCATATAGACACATCAGTTTTTTAAAGATTTCTGAAGGCGACACCTCAGCAAATACCATTAGCCAATTAAAACATTTCAAATAAGTTTTCTTTTTTAAACACCTCAACTTCTTTTCTTCTGAATTTTACCGGTCAAGATTTCTCCAAAAAAGCCTCAATCTCTTTCTATTTTGGATTGGATCCTTAGAAATTCATCGACCGAGTCACGATGTTATCTCTCCACAGCCAACCTCTATCATCCTTCTTCCGCCATCCTTTCAATTGGTTCTTCAGATTGGAGGAAGAGATTCCGTCTCCCGAAGGGTGTTCTTGCTCTGATTTCTAAGGTTCCCGTTTTCGAGCATCTCTCTGGCGAAGTAAGTTTTCCGATTAGCTTTTTGAAGTTTCTTTTTCTCTAACTGCTCATAATAGATTTCGAGTTCGAGTTCTGGTTGTTGATGATATGGACTATTTCCTAATATGGGTTTAAAAGCTTAGGTTCTTATTTGCTTTTAAAATCTGATACTTTTTGGAGACATCCTGAATTGAGAATTTTTTCGATGTTTGCTAATATGGTAATTTATATTTTGTGTTAACTTGAATTCTAAGGTCGACACGTATGTGTTATCGAGTAGTTTGTGCTGGAAAAGAAAAAACATAGCTCAGTCTTTTAAGATCAACAATAACCAAAATTAACAAAGAGACGAATACCAAAACGTGAGCCTCGTTCGAAAAGAGCTTACCTTGGGACGTATGGAAGATTAGAGATTGAGAATCGGAAAGATGTGATGAGAAAAGAAGATTGATGAGTGTTTGGGGAAAAAACTATGCGATGAGCCGAAGAACTTAGGGACATCATATGTGATATCCAATACGAATTGAGCTGAAGAACAAGGAACTCTCAATCTCACTTCTCTCTCAGCCGCGGAAGAACTGATTGTTTATAAAATGCAAGTTCACCTAACGATGAAGGGACCATAATCAATTAGGCGACTTACTAGCACAAACCATAACCTCTTTAAACAGAGAAGCTAATAGGAGAAGACGAGATAAAGTTTCATTTTTGAGGCAATTGAAGAACATATTTCATCACCAAACTTCTTAACTCTTTGTACAAACAGATATAAACCAATCTAAACCAAGTATCATTAAGCTCAACCAGACTCCACCTAAACCGGTCTGATTCTGATTAACCACCTAATTTTGATTTTGATGAACCAAGTATCATTGCAATGTCGTTTTGGTTTTTTTTTTTAATGGCCCATTCGATTAAAACCCAATATGCAATTATATTTTTCCAAATACAACAAATTATATTTCGAAACAATTATTTATTATAGAATAAAAATGAATTAACAACTTTTTTGTTTAGCAAAAAAAGCAGTACTTGTGGAGAGTCAATGGCAGTTATATCATTCATGTCCAATGGCAGTTATTTTACCTTTAAACTAGGGTTGGATCCGCACCTTGCACGTGGTGATATTTTCTGAATCGGTTTTTCTATTAAAAGATGTATATTTATATTAGACAAAATCTTGAGTGATACATATTATTTATTTTAGTTTGGTTATTGTTATTGTTTACAGTGTGAGAATTTAACATTTAATTTTATAATAGTTTATTCGTTACAAAATACTCATAATTTTGATTACGGATTTTCAAGTCCATATATATCAAATTTTAATATGTTTAAAATATTTTTTATATTTTGATAAATATAAAATGGCATATATATTTTATTTTTTTGATCAATTTTAAATATTTAAAATAATTTCACTTATATGATATTAGTTATAATATTTTATTATGATTAAAATTCTGATCACAAATAAAATATAATAAAAAAATATATGATTTAATTAATCAGTTCAGTTAAGAACTAAATTAAATCAAATAAAAAAACTTTAAAGTTTGGAAACCTATTAAATCAGTTTTTACTCATGATTGATTTTTATTTGGATCTTTTTTATAATAGGTTTTTTTAGCTAATATCCCAAAATATACTCGATGTGGGACTTTTGATAATTTTAGAGATTTGCTTCATTTTAAAAAATTCAAACCGTAACATATGCAGAAAAGACAAATTTTGTTTAAATTGATTTTTAAACAATTAATATAATACAATTAAAATAAAACTTCCATATTTTACTGATTGATTGACTAATAAATTTCGTCGCTGTCAAATAAGGAAATAGAAAAAAATATATTAATAATTAATTTTCTGATTCAATTAATAATAAATATTTTGTTCTTTAACCAAATATGCAATGATATTTTATGTAAATTCTCTGATAAATTGTGTTTTAATTTAAATTTTTTTTGAGATTGCAGTAATAAAGCAATATAGAAAAAAAATAAAATAAAATAGAAGTTACTGGGCAATCTTATCAACCCAATATACAGAATAGTTCGATTAAAGCCCAGAAAATAAATATACTAGGCCCATGTAAAGTGAATGCATCACCTAGCCCCCTAGGAAGGACATCGGCTATAAATACGACGAGTCTTCTTCCCGACGGCATCCTCTCATCAAACCAACCCTGATTTGTTTTCTCGTTCAATCCATGGAAACCATGTGTCCGTACCTGGAACGCTACGGCGGTATGACATACTTATCTCGCTCTCTCTCTATTTCCTTGTATGTTAGATCTGGATCCGATCTGTATTCACCAGTGTATCTATGTATCTGTCATAGTAAATTAATGGATCAAATCGATCTGTCAGTAGTAATCAATCGTGTTTTTCGTTTCTTCCCTTTATTCGTAACTGTTTATGCGTTTTTGGGTTTTACACGTTTTACCTCATGTTTAGAATATCATCTGATGTATGATGTAAATCAGTGGATCAAGTTTTCACCCCTCGTTTTCCCTTTGATCTCGCAGAAGAAAACATAACAGTGTTCTGGGACATAGACGATTGCAAGATCCCTGAAGGGAAAGAGGTCGGTGACGTTGCGGAGAATATTAAAAGTTCTCTTAGGGATTGCAGCTTTAATGGCAAGTTTGTTTCAATGATTGCTTATGGGGATCCAAGTGTGATCGGTGAGGGCAAACTTGCTTCCGCTGGATTCGAGATGGCGCCCATCCCCAACGAACACGAGAAGCAAGCTAGAGTTGCAGCTATTGAAATATTCCTGTGGCGTTGGGCAGTGGACCATCGTTCTGAACAATCAAATCTGTTGGTCATCGTGGGGGACATGTCACAACAGTTTGACATCGCAGTTTCTCTTTCCAAGTTGTTTGGTAAGGGATTCAACATTCTCTTATCACAGCCTACTACCGCAAGAGGAGGCATATTTGGTGCTGCACGTAAAGTATGGCTTTGGTCAAGCCTAGCACTAGGAGGAGAACCAGTTTCCATGTCCTTAAGAGATGACCTTGCGAATGTATTTGTTAAGCCTATCGACTATTGCTTTGACGAGGAGATGGAGAAGGATCTCGATGATGAGATGGAGAAGGAGAAGGACAAGAACCTCGAGAAGGAGAAGGCACTTGAGAAGGCGCTCGAGAAGGAAATGGAGAAAGTGCTCCAAGGAGAAGGACAAGAGAAGGCGCTCTTGAAGGAGATGGAGAAGGTGCTCGAGAAGGTGAAGGGAAAGGGGAAGGCTAAGGGGACGATAATGATAAGGGGACCACCGATGACGACAAGGAGAATGAGTACAAAGATGAAGATGGGGATGGAGATGAAGAAGAAGAAGAAGAAGAAAAAGAAGAACGAGAAGGAGAAGGAGTACGAGTAGACGACATAATGTGCTTTGTTCCATAATCCCAGAATATAATGTTTATGTTCTAGCTATCCGACATTTGAATGTTTTTTCCATCAACCGTTTACAAAACTTTGGCTTGCTATGTTGGTTTTATTTGTAATCCTAAGTCGAATCGACTTTTTAGCCATTTGCCTAACATAGTTATTGAATAACTAAAATCTGCAGGAAGTATAGTTGAGCTATATTATTAGTTGTGCTATAAAAGCAAGAAACAGAAATATTCATGCAAAACCAATAGAAAAACTCTTCTCCTTAATGCTCTCATATATATCCTCTATTAAACAGAACTCAACTTTAACTTGAAACTATTGGGCAAATTAGAATTTAGTATGGTGTTAAATCTCTTGATAGAATTTAGGAGGGTGTTAGTATAGCGAATTGTTGGATATTCCCTCCATCAGCCCAAAATAAATAATGGGCATAATTAACTTAAGCCCAAATTAAAAGACCTAAGTTTAAAGAAAAATCTAGAAGTATGAAGAAGAAAATAGAGTTATGGAGAAAAAGAAATATCTAGTGCCATCAAGGCTAAGTATATGAGTTTAGTGGAGAATTCTAGATAAATCTATAACTAGTATAAATAGAGGTGGTTGGTCTTATTTGTCTTCCATCCTTCGAAAGAAGAAGTCCACGAGAAGAAGAAAACAATAAAGCTTTGTAATCCCTTTTCCTAAGATAATATAAAAGTTTTCTTAAAGCTTCTAGTTGTCTTACTCTCATCTTAAACACACAAAAGAATATAGGGTAGTATTCCCTACAGCTGGTATCAGAGCCAGGTTCTCTAGTACCATTGATATCTTGTGTGTATAAAGATGGAGACCATTGTTACTATTGAAGGTGACATGTTTAAGTTAACAACGGACAACTACTCCTACTGGAAGCCGATGATGGAAGATCACCTTTATTGCAAGGACTTGCGCATGAGCCTGTCATCATAAAAAATAAGCCAGCAGGAAAGGATGACAAAACATGGGAGGTTATAAATCGAAAAGCGGTCGCTGTAATCCGTAAGTACATCGATCGTTCACTTTTCGAACATGTCTCTACTTACACCAACGCTTTTGAATTATGGACAAAACTTGAGTCTATGATTCAAAAGAAAACGCCTCGGAACAAAGCTCTCCTTGCTCGACGGTTGGTAAAGTTGGAGTACAAGGATGGCCAAAGCATGATAGAGCACTTGAATAATTTCAAGGGAATCATAAATCAATTAAGTAAAGTCGACATGAAGACGAAATGCAAGCCCTTTTACTCCTTAGTTCTTTACCAGATAGTTGGGACACACTAGTTGTCACCCTCAGTAATTCAGCACCAGAGGGAAAACTCACCATGGACACCGTCAGCGATAGTCTTCTAAACGAAGAAACAAGGAGAAAAGAACGAGGTTTGAGCACTATATCAGAGCAAAACGTCGTTGATAGACGTGGTAGAGATGAAACTCGTGGACGCAATAGAACCCGAGATAGAGATCAATCTCGAGGACGATCCAAGTCACGCCCTAGAGTTACTTGCTACTATTGTGGAAAACCGGGTCACAGAAAACCAGAATGCCGGTTTTACAAGAAAGACCAACAAACGGGTAATGTAAAACCAGACCGGTTTACTCCCAAGAAGAAACACGATGACAAGACCACCACTATTGTGTCAGACGAGGATAATGATGTTTATATCATTGGAGAATGCAATCTTCTTAATATTGCCTCCAATGATACTTTGTGGATCGTTGAATCTGGTGCTTCCTTTCATGTCACTCCTCATGGATGCTTCTTTACAACTTACCAAAGTGGTAACTTTGGTCACGTACAAATGGGAAATCAAGGAAGAAGCAAAATTGTTGGAAGAGGAGATGTCATCCTTACATCAAACACAGGATGTAAGATGGTTCACAAAGATGTTAGGCCTGTTCCTAACATGCGACTCAATCTCATATCAACTGGAAAGCTTGATGATGCTGGTTTGGAAAATCACTTTGGTGGAGGCACGTGGAAACTAACCAGAGGAAACTTGATTATGGCTCGAGGAAAGAAATAAGGATCGTTGTATGTGACACACGCTAAGCTTTGCAAAGAGGAAGTAAATGTTATAAGCACTAACATGGAGATATGGCACCGGAGATTGGGACATATGAGCGAGAAAGGTCTAAATATTCTTGCTCGAAAGAATTTACTCCCTGATATGAATGATATGTCCCTCGAACCATGTTCTGATTGCTTAGCCGGAAAACAACACCAAGTAGCTTTCCAGAGATCTTCTACACCTACAAGAAGGAAGCACATTCTTGATCTTGTTCATACCGATGTATGTTCAATGTGTGAGAAATCCATTGGTGGTGCATCATACTTCGTCACCTTCATCGATGATCACTCGAGAAAAGTATGGGTACGTTTATTAAAATCGAAAGATCAAGTTCTTGATGCTTTCAAAGAGTTTGTAGCGCAAGTAGAACAAAGTACAGGCCAAAAACTCAAGTGCGTTCGATCAGATAATGGCGGTGACTATCGGGGTCCCTTCGAGACATTCTGCAAAATTCATGGAATCAGGATGGAGAAGACACCACCCAAGACACCACAATTAAATGGCGGTGAGTATCGGGGTCCCTTCGAGACATTCTGCAAAATTCATGGAATCAGGATGGAGAAGACACCACCCAAGACATCACAATTAAATGGTATTGCTGAGAGAATGAATCGAACAATTGGAGAAAGAGTTCGTTGTATGCTCTCTCATGCAAAACTACCAAAGTCATTCTGGGGAGAAGCTATCATGACCGCGGTTGATATCATCAACCTTACACCATCAATCCCATTGAATGGTGATGTCCCAGAGGAAGTTTGGTCAAGTTTGGTCAGGAAAGAAGGCTATCTATAATCATTTGAAGGTGTTTGGGTGTAGGGCATTTGTCCATATTCCTAAGGATGAACGAGATAAACTAGACTCTAAGACCAAGGAGTGCATCTATCTTGGTTCACCAAAAGACTGAGTTTGGCTATCGGCTTTGGGATCCGAAAAATAGAAAGATAATCAGAAGCAGAGATGTTGTGTTTTTCGATAATCAGACAATTGAAGACATCCAAAGGTCGAAAAAACCAAAGCTAAAAGTTAGCAAAAATATAGAACATCATCAATCGGGTGATAATTCAGAAGAAACGATTGACGATGGCGAGAACGACCATGAATAAATTAACCCTACTTCTGATCAAAGTGGTGACGAGAATGAAGAAGAAGAAGAAGAAGAACTAGATCCAGGAGAAGAAATTGAATTAAGACGGTCTACCAGAGGTCGGATACCGTCTACACGATATACGTTGGACGAGTATGTGACTCTTACAGATGAGGGGGAGCCTGAAAGCTATATGGAGGCCATAGTTGACACTCACAAAGATAAGTGGGTAGAAGCCATGCAAGATGAAATGGAATCCTTACATGAGAATCACACATACGAGTTGGTGGAATTACCAAAAGGAAGAAGAACTTTGAAGAATAAATGGGTGCATCGGATAAAGTCTGACGATACCAGTTTAAAACCTAGATACAAAGCTCGACTTGTTGTGAAAGGATTTAGCCAGAAGAAAGGCATAAACTTTGAAGAAATATTCTCTCCAGTAGTTAAAATGTCCTCCATCCGAGTTGTTCTTGGTCTAGCCGCTGTTCTAGACTTGGAAATTGAACAACTCGATGTCAAGACGGCATTTCTTCATGGTGACCTCGAAGAGGAGATCTACATGGAGCAACCTGAAGGATTTAAGGTCCCAGAAAAAGAAAACATGGTATGCCGACTAAAGAAGAGCCTTTATGGTCTTAAGCAAGCCCCAAGACAATGGTATAAGGAGTTTGATTCCTTTATGGCGGATCATAACTTCAAGAAAACCATGAATGATCATTGTGTCTTTATGAAAAGGTACGCTAGTGGTGATTTTCTTATACTTTTGCTCTATGTTGATGATATGTTAATTGTGGGCCATGACCGCATCAAGATAACCGCTCTAAAAAAAGATTTGAGCAAGTGTTTTGCCATGAAAGATTTGGGGCCTGCAAAACAGATTAAATTCTTGGGATAAAAATCACTCGTGATAGACCAAAGAAGCTGCTTTGGCTATCCCAAGAACGATATGTTGAAAAGGTGCTGGAGAGATTCAACATGCACAAGGCAAAGTCAGTAAACACTCCACTTGCTGGACATTTCAAGCTAAGTTCAAAACAGTGTCCGACAAGTGAAAAGGAGAAAGAGGAAATGATGAATACTCCATATGCATCAGCAGTAGGCAGTCTTATGTATGCCATGGTGTGTACTAGGCCCGATATCGCCTTTGCAGTTGGAGTGGTAAGTCGCTTCCTAGCAAATCCAGAGAAGGAGCATTGGAAAGCAGTCAAATGGATCCTCCGTTATCTACGAGGCACAAATAAAAGTTGTATTTGCTTTGGTAATGGGAAGCTTGAGTTACAAGGTTATACCGATGCAGATTGGGCCGGTGACAAGGATTCCAGGAAATCAACATCAGGTTATATAACTACCTTTGCAGGGGAGCTGTTTTCTGGCAATCAAAACTACAAAAGTGTGTTGCTTTGTCAACTACTGAAGCAGAGTATATCGCAGCCACTGAAGCATGCAAGGAGATGTTATGGATGAAGAACTTTCTTCATGCATTGGGAATAGTGCAAGGTAAGTATGTTCTTCTATGTGATAACCAGAGTGCTATTCATCTAGCGAAGAACTCAACCTTGCATTCCCGCTCAAAGCACATCGATATTCGACATCATTGGATCCGAAACGTTCTAGAAGAGAAACTCATACATCTCGACAAAGTACACACTGACGAAAATTGGTCAGACATCATGACGAAGGTATTACCGATCAAAAAGTTCGAAGATTGTTGTCAAGGCATCGGTATCATAAAAATGTCCGGCTAAGTCGGGAAGGGGGAGATTTGTTGGATATTCTCTCCATTAGCCCAAAATAAATAATGGGCATAATTAACTTAAGCCCAAATTAAAAGACCTAAGTTTAAAGAAAAATCTAGAAGTATGAAGAAGGAAATGGAGTTATGGAGAAAAAGAAATATCTAGTGCCATCAAGGCTAAGTATATGAGTTTAGTGGATAATTCTAGATAAATCTATAACTAGTATAAATAGAGGTGGTTGGTCTTATTTGTCTTCCACCCTTCGAAAGAAGAAGTCCACGAGAAGAAGAAAACAATAAAGCTTTGTAATCCCTTTTCCTAAGATAATATAAAAGTTTTCTTAAAGCTTCTAGTTGTTTTACTCTCATCTTAAACACACAAAGGAATTTAGGGTAGTATTCCCTACACGAATTTAGCTATTTGTGCATGTTGGACAGAGAAGTCGCATGTTGTCTCTTTCATTCCTAAATCAAATATATAATTAAATCAAGAAGAATGAATGCTTGGATTTAAGGCGTGATAGAAACCAGAATATGTGTGGTTTACCAATATGTTTCTCTCTTTTGCACTGACCCGATACAAGTTTCTCCTTGGTCGATCAGCCGGCCTCCTTCCGAAAAATTATTTCGGTTTATGAATGCTGAGGTTACATATCATCTATCTTGATATCAAAACTTTGTGTGTTTAGCAATTGGTCTGCGTTTTTGCAGGAAGTTCACAGGCACAATGTCCTACTATGGTTTGCGGGGAATAACTGGTCCGCTGGAGGTACCATTTGATCATGAGGAAGTAAGTCCTTCGATTCACTATTGTGAGATAGATCATATTGGTCCTCCTTATCACCCGTTTTGTCGTGAAAATCATGCCGAATGGGATATCTCCTTATCCACTTGGTCGTTTTGAGACTTTTTTTTGATTGAATTCATTATTTTATTCTCCTTTATCATTCCCATGTTGTACCTGCCTTGATGCTTGTGCCTGGTTGTGCTCCTCCTTTGAAACTGCCTTTAAGCCGCCATGTGTTTTGTGGTCTGGTCGGCTCTTGTAACTCTCCTTGTCATCCATCCTGTCAAATATTTAAGTCTTTGCAAAACACTTGAAATCACTGTTAACTCCGGTTTTAGATTGAGATCCCAAATAACCAACTTGAAGTTCTCAATCTAAAAGAATATGGTATAAACTAAAGACATGTTGGGTCTTGGTTAGGGATCCCAAAGTCTTCACATAGTTTAATATCAGTGAAATCAATGTAGAATATGAGTTTTACAAGATACTCATTCATTAACCATTTATATTAAGCAATTTAAACCATCAAGTATAACTAATGAAGCTTAAGATTCAAATGCTCATTAAGTGAAAATTAAAGTGGTTATCTTTGAATGAGAATGGACAGAATTACATACCTGTGTTGGAGATTGCACCTTTTGACAAGGGTGGGAAACAAAGGTGCGACACTTTCTTTGTTTGGTTTCCATTTGGTTCTTCATCCTAAAAATATTTTTTTTTGTATTTTTATGCAATTTTAAAGATTCATGAAAAACAAAACTAAGTAGTTATTATGCATGCAATAATGATATGAGAATTAAAGATGAAAATTAAAACCATGTGGGTTGCCTCCCACAAAGCGCTTGTTGTAAAGTCATCTAGCTTGACTCCCTTTTTCTTTTAGGCATGAGGTGCATCGGCTAAGGGGATGATTACTTCTGCTCCCTTTTCCGTGTTTGCTAGGTGTAACAGCCCGGCCCCACTGGCTCTACCGCCCGCCCGGCACTGTTATGGGCTGGCTGCAGCCTAATACACCCCAACCCCTCTGGTGTATAAGGCCACTGCCACTTATACCAACCTAGGTTGTTGGTGAGACTCGAACCTGAGA
>OVBJ01002892.1:0-14861 GCA_900406535.1 Noccaea bulbosa
TCTTAAAGTTTTCACTTAGTGGATGATCAGTCCACACTGTGGGTTATTAAATCATAAACGTTTCCATGTATACTTTACATAAACGACAAGATTCCAAATCTATGTCAGCTGGTGAATATCATACTATGAATATCTTGTGAGCAAAGGACATATCACAAATCATTGAGAGGATCTTCTGGTTCTTCAATGAATGTCCACATGATTAACTTTCACATCACATCTGAACCAGATTGGTCTAAACAGGTTCATGCCAAATGGTGAAGTTTTCATTAAACTTCTAGTGTACGACCATAAACGTTTGGTGTACGACAACGTTTGCCTCCATTGTTGAGATAAAGTTCAATCCGCATGTACACATTCTATAATGTATTTAGAGTCTTGGGTAAAGCGTATAATATGAAGGTATTCAACATTTCCTTCACTCATAGTCTCAATGCAATGATTCTTAAAATCTACATGATTCTCTTTATAAAAGATTTACATCCTCAGCTTAGTGTGAACTGCATCTTCTTGATGTTTCACTTACTATGTATATGAGATTATTTAATTCTCCCCTTCGAGATAGTAACACTCTAAATCCATCCATCTCGAATAGAATCTCACTCTATAATCAACATCGTATCCAACTTGGATCATGTATCCTTTTAACTTTTGAGACTATAACACATAAGCAATTTTGAATTGCGTTTCCATAGACAATAATGTGTATGTTCTCCTGGAACATTCAATATGGATGCTCTTTTGGAGCTTTCAATGTACATGCTCTTGTGGAGGTTTCAATATATATGCTCTTCTGGAGCATTTTATATGTATGTTTTTCCGGAGTTTTCAATATCTATACTCTTCTGGAGCCTTTAGATATAAACAAAAGTAATCACAATCACATATAGCAAGAACTTAATAAAATGAATAAATAACAAATCATAGATTCATATGACAAAGTAACAATTAAGTGAAAGCAAATAAATACCAAACATAATAAATAAATCAGCAAGTGGTTTTAAGTAAAACGTGAAACTTAAATCTTAATTATTCTCTTCAGGGGCGAGAATATCAGTCAATTTCATATGACCGTTTGAATATATCCATATTAATTAGTCCATTCACCACCACTTCTACAACCACTTTTGGCCAATTTTATTAATATAATCTTTTACATTCGCTTCAGGGAATGAAGCCAAATCCTTTGAAAAATAGTTCATGGATTTTCAGCCACAATGATTCATAGAGTCGTAAGATTAATGATGGAAATATTAAAATATGAGACTAAAGACTTAAAGAGTCTTGATCTATTCATTATTCCAAACAGAGAAACCACTCTTCATAAATTATAAATAAGATCAATAATCTAATTAACCTAACGATGATTATCAATCGTGTGCTTAAAAAGATGACACTAAACAAATATACATGCTCATGAGATATACTTAACGAACACATGATCAAAGCCATATTCTTAATCTCTTTAATAATTAGTGACGAAAACAAAACCAACAATTATGTTTCAAATATTAATCAATGATTCTCAACTTGAAGCATATGTTCAACTATATCAATGATTATTTAAACCAATTCAATCTAGTGATTTTTTCAAACAAGAAATCAATAATTATAAGTAATCAGATTGGTAAAACGTGAGTAGCTACAACATACATAAATTCTAGATCATTCTTCTTTCATATTGGCAATTCTAAAACAATAAAGCATATTCTGCATATATGATGTTAATTATTAGTAGCAACGATTACTTATACTCATTAAATGATACAGTATTAAAGCCAGGACTTATATTTACATATTCCAGCAGCAAAATTTAACCTAACAAATTGAACCACCCAACAATTTCTTTTATGAATTAAAGATTCTCAATCCAGAGAATAAAATATGCTAGGTTTTCTGTCGTATGGCCTACTCTTTGCTTTTAGAAAACAAAAGCGAATATAAACCAAACTCAATCACAATTCACGAAGCAAATATGTAGGAATCATACTATAACTAGCATGTCTTGATATTGGAAACTAATAAAATAATCATCAGTGAATCATAAAGTATTAAAGTGACCAAATCATGGTGAATTCACATTACTAATCTATTCGTATGTGAATATATATAAATAAACAATTATAAAATCGTATTCATGTTGTACGGATCATATATGTTATAAGACACAATCAAATGATGATTACGAATCTAGAAGAAAACATGATTTGCTTAAATCAAGAGGTATTACATACCTTGAAGGAAAGAGGACTGAGGTGTCCATTGTGTTAAAAACAGACGCGAGGTGTCAGCTAGGATTTTGATGATTTTCTTCTTTCGCTTAGATAGTTAGATGTTTTGTAGTAGCAAACTTTGACAACCAAACAACGAATCTGAACATACAGAAAACACCACGTACAATAAATTTATAAAATATTAGATTCAGAAAACATCTTATTATAATCACCGTAATCAGTAATAAATCGATTAGATCTACTCATCGAATTTAAGTATTATGAAAAGGTACTTATCTCGAACTTGTCGTCAAAGAACGGAGTCGACGTCAAAGAACAAAGTCGACATAAAAATAATAGAGACAATTGCCAATTAGGGTTTATAGCTTAGATGATTAGAGACTCGTGCTGATAAGTGTTATAGTAAGAAGAGAGAACAAGAGAAGAGAGAAATTAGTTGTATTCTTATTTCATGAATAATGAATCATTAGGGATTAACTTGGAGAAGAAGAACAACTTGGAGACAAAGCAAGAACAATCTAGAAGTGGGCTTCCTAATGGGCATCCACTGAATAACCCATAACAATTGGAAGTTTTTAACTCAAAAAATAAGAAAATAATAAAAAATTTAGAAACTTTTAGAAACTTATCTAATAGATGTCATCTTATGATTGGATTAATTTTGTATGATTTAGAAATTAATATATAAGCTTTTAAAAAACTTTTAAGAAGATTTAGGGATGGAGGTGCTCTTCTAAACACTTTATACTTGATTCCAACCTCCAGTCTCACTGAAAGCTCTATACTGTTCAAGTGTATCTCGAAAACAGTTTGTGCTCATACTTAGAAGCTTTGTAGCTTCGGCTGCAGTGGCGACCCGAATCTTTGTTAACTTTTGGTTTGTGTTACAATCAAAAATAATTAAAACGAGAGAGAGAAATTAAGAAAATATCTAGCTAAGAATTTTTGGGAATTTTGAACAAACTCTTCTACCCACATGTCATCATCTAATTTGTTGATAATTTTGTTATTACAAATTTTAATTATATAATAAAATTAAAAAGAAAAATAATAAGAAATTATTGAATAAAAACTCAAAACTGGGTCTCACCGGATGGAGATGGTCTAAGAGTTTAGACTTTACCCTAATATTTTGGACATATTTTCAACTTATATACCTCCGTAAGATATTATACGTACTTCGCATAGTTCTCACCTCTCTAACATATGGGCCAATAATTCAATAAATTAATTTAGTCAGCCAGTTTACTCAATGAATTAAGCTTGAGATATGATGGAAGTTTTGTAGATGTCGAGCATAAACCAAACCCTAACGATTTTTTTTGTTAAAGACAAACCCTAACGATTTAGAAATAAAGTTCGATGTAACTCACATGAGAAGTAATCATAATTGAGTTTGGTCACGTGCTTTAAGAGAAAACGTCGTCATCGCTCATGGCTACCATCTCGTAACTCGTTAAAAGATACTGATGACAATATCTTCAAAAGCAAATCATCTGGCAACATGCTGATCTTGTTTATTGTCTCACTCTTCATATTTTTTTTTCTTTCTGACCAACTGCCTGAATATATCAAGAAGAAAAACCTAAAACCCAAGATAAATATAAGAGATTAAAAACAAGTTGTGTGGAAACCTTGCTTTATTCTTTTTTTTTGGTCAAACAAAGATTGCATTAATTTAACAGAGTTTTATCCCCAAACGGAGATGATACAAACGGCCACAAGGAGCCAAACAAACCAATGCATCAGACCACAGATTGGTCGAGCTCAAGGTTAAACAAAATAAAGCACAACAACTCAAACAAAGATAAGATGATAGATGGGAGCATACAAGCTCAACCAAAGTAGTAATCAGAACAAAGCAGCAGGTGCCATCTTGATCGAGACCACCAAGAGGAGGGATAAACACTTCCAAAGACAAGAAGGTCAAACCGTCACCAATATCAATGGATGATCGAGGCACGAAGTGGCTCTTGGTTATTGCTCCAAACAGAACAGCCTTCAATCTGATGTTCCCTGTAACTAAACCACTCAACACGAGAAGCATTCGGGAGGAGAATAAACTCCTTGACGGAGAGATGAGGACTATGGAAGTCCAATTCCAGATTAACTGGAGGGATGCAACAAAGGCATTTCTTTCCACACTGCCACATAGGAAAAAAATACGAAGCATAACCCGTCACATAGAAGACGGAGAGTAGTCTGCATACTGCAGTAAGGGAATGCACTAAGGCGTTAAAGGAGCCACGAATGGGCCACAAACTGGGATCCAATCTTGAAGACAAGACTCTCTGTTTCCCGAAAACCAGAGCTAACCATTCCTCTAGAGTCCTAAGGCAATCCACAGTGGGAAAAGCAGGAGACAAATAGGAGAAAACCTGGGGGAGCGAGAGGGGAAAGGCGAAGCGAGGGGATGTGGAAGTGTCGGCTTTCTTGGGCACCATCAAAGGATGCAGAATCGACATCCACATCACGTCTGACGAGTCTGATGAGACCGGTGATGCAGGTGGAGAGCAACAATGAGGTTGTGGTAGGGCACAAAATCACGGCGTCGCAGAGGAGCCACACCTACACTGGGGGCAGAAATCGTAACTAGGAGGGGATAACCCAGCTCCAGATCTTGAAAACGCACTTGCGGAGAGGAAATGGCAGCGATGACCAAAGGGAGAAAAGTAACGGAGGAAGAGGTTGTCGGATCTGGAGAGTGACAGCGGGACGGATAGAGAGGATGAGAGGCTGAGACGCGGCTAGGGGAGGCAGATTGGCAGGCGGAGAGAACTGGAGGAAGGAGAGGGTCAAAAGGAGAAGCCTTTGTAAAAAGAGCTGAGGAACAAACAACTGGCGGCGGTTCCGGATCTGGATCCGGGGGAGGAGAAGGAAGTGGTGGAGCCACAACCTGAGCAAACCACAAGAACGACATGAGAGAAAGGAAGAGGAGGACGAAAGGAGAAGATTCTCGCCGGCTGGCGAGAGGCCTCTTGGTCTACCTTGCCTTGCTTTGCTTGCTTTATTCACATTCAGCTTTCTGCGTATATATTTCTCAAATGGTGGTATGATGGTATTAAACACCATAGAACTTGTCCTCGTGCGGCACGATAAGGTGGTAATCCCGAACAAAACGTAGACAAATCATGAAACCGGGAATCATGATATATATTTCAAGTCAGTGTGCCTCTTGATAACTAGGTATAAGCATTCTTCACGGCTACAGTGTATAAATCATTTTCTCTGAAGCAGGCCCGGCCCTAGGCAAGTGCAGGGAGTGCTTTTGCACTGGGTCCCGCGTGGGTCCCGCATTTTTTTAACAATTTCATTATAGTTTTAGGGTCCTGCATTTTCGAAATACTCTAAAAAAGGCCCGACATTTTGAAATTTGCAATATACACCACTATTTTTTAAAAAAATTTTAGTTTGGCACAGGGCCCAATATTAGTTTGGGCCGGGCCTGCTCTGAAGTATATCAGTCTCAAATTCAGCATGTAAGACTGAAACAATTCTATCATCATGTAAATTTGTTCTTTGTTAATGTAAACAACTGTAAACAGTGAGTAATCATTGGTTAATAACTTAATACTAAACATGCATATTGCCTCGGCATATTTACATATTCACAAAGTAAGAAAAAAATGGGTTCTACTTTCGTATTTTTTTTGGGACGAGAAAAAACATGTTAAATTTGTTTCATCTTCGTCTTTGGTATTCAAATTAGTAATATTAAAGATTCTTCCTTTTTAGTGATAAGCTAGTACACCAATAAAGTCACCATGCTAATTAAATAAAATAAGTAAGAATCTAAGATTGTGGAAGAACAGATAAAACAAGCATAAGAAACTATATCATTAAATGCTTTGAACAATGGTGGATAACTAGTTAACATCTACTATTTTTTTTTTTTTTTTTTTTTGAACAAAGGCTAACATCTACTATTTTGTGCTTAGAAGTTATATATTTTTACCTTTTGTTTTCACAAGATATCAAAATACCGAAAATAAAACTAAACCGTTGATTATCATAGCGAAAACAAATATCAGCATATAAATGTTTAACAAAATATTCGGATGCGCGTGCCAAATTAAGACAAGGTTCACGGATTGAGAACTATAACAGTAGAAAAGAAATGTGATAGAAAACAGTAGGCCCGTGACCTCGTTACAATCCGTCCTCATTTGTATTTTTCTTAATACTGTATACACGTGCATAAATCCCCATATATTACTCGTATTTATTAGAATATGATATGAACAGATATGAAAATGAATATGTTGTTCAAGTCTTTTTTGTCCACATGTTTCAAGTTTTAAGTTTTAACCCATTATTTTTTGCTTTATTATTCATCTCTTTTTTTCTTTGTCAAGTTCTTTGGATATATTCAACTTATTAATCTGTTGATTCTTTGGGTATATCGCCCATTTTCTGCTACTGTCTAAAACTAAATGTTTTCATTTATTTTCTTCTGCAGAAGTTATGTTATGCTTACACATCAATGCAAGTCAACTTTAGGTCTTTAAGTTTTGAGCGTTTCATGTTCCCGGAGCAGAGTCTCTAAAAGCTGTTGAATCCTTTCTTTAATTTGGAATAAAAATAAATTTGTAATGTGTATATCTTTTTCAAAAGATGTTAATTTAATAGCCATTACAAAGGCAATAAAACTAAAACGAGATGTACAAAAATAGCATACGATACGGTTATAATTTTGTTTTTATCAGAAAAAATCAAAAATGGTCCATGGAAGTCAATATTTATATATAAATCCAAGAAAGATAAATACAATAGACTGCCAAAATCCCAGAAGTGTACTTCAAATATACATAAATAAAAGCAAACAATTTAAAATGAAAAAAAAAATGTAACGTTTTTGCCTTAAAACATTAAACTCCAAAATGTACATCACCACAAAACCAAATAAAAACTATTCGTTATAAAGATCTAACTTTCACTAAGACACTCCTTGAACCTCTTAACTCTTACAAGTTAGAACCACAAATGGAAATTCCTCCGCTACCTCCGCCGGAGACGGAGGCCTACACACTAACCACCTCTTCAATCTCCTACGCCAAACCCAGAACCTCTCTCTCTCCCCTCCGCTTCGCGGCGACTGAGCCACCCTCCTTTATCCTTCGCAACATCACTCTCACCGCTCATCCTACCGAAATCCTCGCCGTCGTTGGCCCTTCCGGCGCCGGAAAATCAACTCTCCTCGACATTCTCGCCTCTAAAATCTCCCCATCCTCCGGCTCAATCCTCCTTAACTCCATTCCCATTAACCCTTCCTCTTACCGGAAAATCTCCTCTTACGTTCCTCAACATGACTCTTTCTTACCTCTTCTCACCGTCTCCGAGACTTTCTCCTTCGCCGCTCGTCTATTGATCCCAGACCCAACAAACGCTTCTCAAACCGTAACCTCTCTTCTCTCAGAACTTAATCTATCACACCTCTCCAACACAAGACTTGGACAGGGCTTATCTGGTGGCGAAAGAAGAAGAGTTTCTATAGGTTTAAGCCTACTTCATGACCCTTGCTTTCTCCTCCTTGACGAACCCACTTCGGGTTTAGACAGTAAATCTGCTTTCGACGTTGTTCACATCCTCAAATCTATTGCGGTGTCAAGAAAACGGACAGTGATCTTGTCCATTCACCAACCTAGCTTCAAGATTCTCACTATCATAGATCGCCTGTTACTTCTTTCGAAAGGAACTGTTGCCTACCATGGAAATCTTGACTCCCTCGAATGTTTCTTGCTCTCCAAGGGATTCACCGTCCCTCCGCAGCTAAATTCTCTCGAATACGCCATGGAGATACTTCAAGAACTTGGAGAATCCGACGGAAACACCGACGTCATCGCTCTCCGTTCGACAGAAAACCGAAGACCGAGAGAAAAACAGAATATTGTTCGGTTTAGAACATCAAGAATCACCGAGATAAGCCTTCTTTCGAGAAGATTCTGGACGATTATTTACCGGACAAAACAGTTGCTTCTGACCAATGCATTAGAAGCCCTTGTAGTTGGTCTTGTCCTAGGAACTATCTACATCAACATTGGAATTGGAAAAGAAGGAATCGATAAAAGATTCGGCCTTTTCGCCTTCACGCTCACATTCCTCTTATCTTCCACAACCGAAACCCTCCCAATCTTCATCAACGAGCGTCCGATTCTTCTCAGAGAGACTTCGAGTGGCGTTTACAGACTCTCCTCTCACATTCTTGCCAACACACTTGTTTTCTTGCCATACTTGTTTGTTATCTCAGTCATTTACTCAGTTTCGCTCTATTTCCTCGTCGGTCTCTGCCCTACGTGGCAAGCTTTTGGGTACTTCGTTCTGGTGATATGGATCATTAACCTAATGGCGAACTCCTTTGTTCTCTTCTTGAGCTCTCTAGCCCCAAATTACATTGCGGGAACCTCTCTTGTGACCGTTCTTCTAGCGGCTTTCTTCTTGTTCTCAGGTTACTTCATCTCCAAGGAAAGTCTACCCAAGTACTGGCTTTTCATGTACTTCTTCTCGATGTATAAGTATGCGTTGGATGGGCTTCTTATAAACGAGTACTCGTGTTTGGCTTCCAAGTGTTTGGTCTGGTTTGAGGAAGCTCAAGGGAAGATCTGCTTGGTTACTGGAGGTAGCGTGTTGGAGAAGAAAGGGCTTCATGAGAAACAGAGGTGGTTTAATGTTTATGTTTTGTTAGGGTTCTTCGTACTTTATCGTGTGTTGTGTTTTCTTACTCTCCTTAGAAGGATTTCAGGTTCCAAGCGGTAACCATATTTCTTTTGCTTAACTACTTTTTATTGTAAATTTATATGATCAGTCTTCGTTAAATTAAATAAAAACGTCTTTAATCTTTAACATGAATTAGATAAAAACAAAATCTCCTTGTTGATCCATAATCTCTTGGAACTATTAAGTCTCTAACGTACAAGTATGAATTCGGGATTAATCATTCAATATATCCCTCTTATCTTTTTCAATGTTAACTAGATATTTGCTATGTGGAGTCATGAAGACATGGCACATATATATACGTGATATGAGAGGTCACATTCAACGTTTTGTAGACCTGTCGGCTGTCGATTGCATTTTTTCAAAACAGTTCTTAGAAAGATCGAAATTCATTCACTGGTTATGTATGTACATTAAGTTTTGGATCCTATTGTCCACAAGAAAACGAAATATATAAGTACCATATAGATTGACCCACAAACACTAGTTAACTTAATTACGTACTAGTTGACTAGTTCTTTTAAAGTGGTGGCTGTAGCCTGTTGTACAAAAACAAATTAATTTATATTTTTCTCAAGGTATATGGTAGATTTTCATTAGATATATATATATACATATGTTGAATGACCTGAGTCACTTTTTGTTGTTGTTTAGTCACTATGTATTTACGTCGAGACTGCATAACATGAGCTTTAGTCGTCTATAAAACTTATTACGAAAAGAAAATACCCTTTGTCTCTTTTTGACAAAGAAAATACCCTTTGTTTTGTTTAGAAACTGTAGAATAAATCTTCTTGAGTGACTGAATTACAGTCTCGACGTGTAAACTTTATCAAAAAAAAAAAAAATATATATATATATATCGTGTATACAAGTGTAACTAGGGATAAGATATTGACTAATATATCTTCGTATCTACATTCTACAAAATCAATATGTGGAACATATAGAGGCTATATATAAGATCTGGTGGGCACACACAATGTGATAAAGCGTGGCATTGGTTAATTTGTTACTTGCAGACAAACATTGGTCTTCAATTCACGGGTCCATTTCTTTTGAAAAATCAAAATTCCCTCTCTTTTTTTCTTAGGAAGGGTGTAAAATAATAATATAAATACTCCTTTCTTTTCCGTCTATTTTTTCAAATTTGATTAGTACTTTGTGATACTATATATAATCTTAAAAATACTTGCTGCGAAAAGTCTAAACTAATTCGTAACGCTTGTATGTATGCATGCTGTTTTAATTGTTTTTTTTTTTTTAATAAAGAATTGTTTAGAATTAACCTGGTCTCTGACTTATGTCATCTGGGTTCGAGTCTCGACCACTGCCATGCTTTTAATAATGGGATAACGTGAATTTGGTATGTAAGGTCATCAAAACCATAACATAATCAGAACAATGATGTAGACTAGTTGGAACCACGTATCTCGGTGGGGCTCAAAAAACCTGGTTAAAAAAAAATTGTTTAGAAATTAGACAACACAAAAATCGAATTTTATGTCAAAATAAAAAAGAAACACCCGAATAATTCGTGGGTTAGTGTAGTTGAATTTCCCACGTAATTTTTTTTTGTTGAAGAGTGGAAAATTTAAAGCATTTTGGTCACGTTGCCATCCAAAAGTAAATGCTCTGTCCCTTTTCTTGTTTGTTTCCTTGAAATTTAGTCCCAAGTACAATACAATGTACATGTAGATGCATATAAAATAATTGATTTTATTATCTAGCAATGATATTGTGGTCACGGACTTGTTCTTTGTCTAAGTCGCCCGTGAACGCCTTTCTTTGAAGAATCTCGTTGATACGAAACAAATTTTTGTCCGAATATCAAGCAAAGACTTCCAAGATTCGATCAGTTGTTCGAAATTGGTTTATTCTTTAATTTCAATTTAACGACACTTTAATTTGTTTACTGTACATGTCCATTTAGGGTTGTTTAATCCCTTTTCTACTCGATCGGATTACGTTTAAGTCGATCGGATTTAGGTTACCCTGTTTAGCTCTGTCTATTAAGAAATAAACTTGATTACCGAAGCATGATTAGCTTAACTGATTAGCGGTTCCAATTTGGAGGGAAACTCTCATTTTTCTCATTTTATTGCAAATAACGAGGACGATGAACTTATTATACTGACCTAAATTTAAGCAATTTTAGAAGAAATAGTGTTGATCGCTTTGATCAAATATGGTTTGACATTTGTGGTCTGGTTTACAGTGAATTTTTTTTTTTACCGGAAAAAGATAACGAAATAATGTTTATAGTTTAACAATAAAAGTAGCGTCTAAGCACAACTTATTAAACTCAGATGAACAAAGCTAGAAGAGGATTATCAAGAGAGCTCAAGAAGAGATCAATGATGAAAAGTTTGTTATTAAGCTTTGTTAACTATACAATGAATGTCAGATAAACTTATATACACATGTATTAAACCGTATATTGAACCAGTCTCAATAACCAACAATAACCGGTTCAATCCAAGTATCTAATACAACTCTAAAATAAATTAACTAAGTCAAACAAGTTTGTAATGCATATCTAAGACTAAAAAAAATGTCAACGAGGGAATCAACGTCTCCAATGAAAAATCTCAACAGCGATGTGAACATCTAAAGTCTGATGCTTCTGATGCTAAACAATGACGAACAAAGTATCAGCTTCTGCATTTCTCTCTCGCACTAACGAACTTGGTCATCATCTTCAACAATCGTGTAGTCACATCCTCTCCTTCTGCGAACCCAATGCATTGCGCATTGGTTTACACATCCACTGCCCTGTAATCAAGCTGGGTCTTTTAGAGAATTTCGAATTTTGCAATCGTCTCTTGAGTCTCTACTTGAAAACAGATGGTCTCTGTAGTGCACGTAAACTGTTCGACGAAATGCCGCAAAGAACTGTTTTTGCCTGGACTGTCATGATCTCTGCCTATACCAAGAGCCAAGAGCATGTGTCATCGCTTTCGTTGTTCGAGGAAATGTTGGCTTTTGGAACACCACACCCGAACGAATTCACGTTTTCTTCAGTGATAAGTTCTTGTGCTGGTTTGAGAGACCTCAGTTACGGAGCTCGAGTTCATGGTTCTGTTATAAAGACTGGGTTTGAAGGAAACTCCATTATAGGAAGCAGCTTGAGTGGGTTTTATTCAAAGTGCGGGAAACTTAAGGAAGCTCGTGAAGTGTTTAGTGACCTTCAGAACAATGGTGATACCATCTCGTGGACGACGATGATATCTTCTTTAGTTGAAGATCGTAAATGGAGAGAGGCGTTGCAGTTTTACTCTGAGATGGTTAAATCTGGTGTTCCTCCTAACGAGTTTACTTTCGTTAAGCTTTTAGGTGCCGCTTCCTTTCTTGGTTTGGAGTTCGGTAGAATGATTCATAGCAACGTAATCGTTCGGGGGGTTCCGCTGAACGTGGTGTTGAAGACATCTCTCGTTGAGTTCTACTCGAAGTTCTCTGATATGGAAGATGCTGTAAGGGTGTTGAATTCGAGTAGAGAGCAGGATGTGTTTCTCTGGTCGTCTGTGGTTTCAGGGTATGGTAGAAACTTTAGAGCCAAGGAAGCTGTTGCTGCGTTTCTTGAGATGCGTGGTTTGGGTTTGCAACCGAATAATTTCACATACTCTGCAATCTTGAGCTTGTGTTCCTCTGTCAGGTCGCTGGATTTAGGCAAGCAGATTCATTCACAGACGATGAAGGTCGGCTTGGAGGAGGACACTGATGTCGGAAATGCACTTGTAGATATGTATATGAAGTGCTCGTCATCAGAAGTAGAAGCTTTGAGAGTCTTTGGAGCAATGATCTCACCAAACGTCGTCTCTTGGACTACGTTAATCATTGGTCTTATTGATCACGGATTCGAGAAAGACTGTTTTGGACTGCTGAGGGAGATGGTGACACAAGGGGTGGAACCTAATGCTATTACTCTGTCTGGTGTTCTCCGAGCCTGCAGCAAATTGAAATCTATAAGGCAGGTATTAGAGATTCATGGACATCTGCTCAAAAGACATGTAGATAGTGAAATTATAGTAGGGAATTCACTCGTGGATGCATATGCGAGCTCGAATAAGATAGCTTACTCCTGGAACGTGGCTAAGTCTATGGAAAAGAGAGATAATATCACATATACAAGCTTGGTAACGAGGTTTAATGAGTTAGGCAAGCATGAAATGGCGCTAAGTGTCATCAATGATATGTGTGGTGATGGAATCAGAATGGATCAGTTTAGCTTACCCGGGTTTATCTCAGCTTCAGCCAACTTGGGAGCTCTTGAAACTGGGAAACATCTTCAATGTCACTCTGTGAAAACAGGGTATTTTAGCTCGGTTTCGGTTTTGAATAGTTTGCTTGACATGTACGGTAAATGTGGTAGCTTGGAAGATGCAGAAAAAGCGTTTGGAGAGAGAGCTAACCCTGATGTGGTTTCTTGGAACGGGTTGGTATCTGGTTTGGCATCAAACGGTTGTGTTTCATCTGCTCTCTCTGCATTCGAGGAGATGAGGATGAAAGGAACCGAACCCGATTCAGTAACGTTCCTGATATTGCTCTCTGCTTGTAATAACGGAAGATTAACCGAGATGGGTCTCGAGTATTTCAGATCAATGAAGGAGATTCATAACATTGAGCCGCAGATAGAACACTATGTTCATCTAGTTGGTATCTTAGGTCGTGCTGGACGGCTAGAGGAAGCAAGAGAAGTTGTAGAGACGATGCCTTTAAGACCAAATGCTCTGATCTTCAAAACATTGTTGAGAGCTTGTAGATACCATGGGAATCTGTCTTTAGGAGAAGATATGGCTAGCAAAGGCTTAGTGCTTGCTCCTTATGATCCAGCCTTGTATATCCTTTTGGCAGACTTATATGACGAATCTGGTAAACAAGAGTTGGCCCAAAAGATTCGAAATTTGATGAGCGAGAAGGGTTTGAGTAAGAAGATAAGCAAGAGCACTGTGGAGGTTCAAGGAAAAGTTCACAGCTTTGTCAGTGAGGATGTTACCACGGTTGAGAAAACGAATGGGATTTACGGAGAGATAGAGTGGATCAAGAGTGAGATCGAAAGGTCAGGCTTTAGATACCGAGGTAGTGAAAAGGCAAGCTATCACAGCGCGAAACAAGCTGCTGTGTTTGGTCTTGTGTACACATCACCACAAACTATGGTTCATGTTGTCAAGAACAGAATCCTTTGTAAGGACTGTCATGATTTTGTGTCCCTTTTGACCCGGTTAGTTGATAAGAATATAACAGTAAGAGATGGGAATCGAGTACATGTCTTTAAGAATGGCGAATGTTCTTCTTGCAGAGGGGAAGAAACATCATTTGTATTACCATAGGTTTTTGATAAAACTTTTGTGAAAAAGCGACATTGTTATAGTTTTGACTCGGAGATGATCAACTAAAGTTAATAACATCATGAAACTGACAAAGAGACATAGACTAACAAGTAATCAAGTAGATTACTTCTCTTGACTCGGTTGTTTTCTGTTCATGGTGGTCACTTTTCAACAATCAATTTCAGGTCATACTTCTCCCAATGTCTTCTTGCTTCTTTTAGCACGTTCACTACAAGAAAACAGACCTTTGCCATCGACACAAATCGTTGTAAAATCGATGGGAATAGGCTATTACATCGCCTTTCCATCGATTTTCAAATCGACGGTAATTGATCGACGTAAATTCAAAATCGTCGTAAAATCGTCGTAAATTGCGACGACAAAACAGTCGTCGTTAACTGGTTGTTTACAATCGACGTAAATTCGATGCAATATTAACAACTGATTTACATCGACACATTAGTTTAGTCGTTATATCGATGTAAACTTTACGATTGACTAACAACGTCTTTGCCATTTTTATTTACGACGTAACAAAGTCGTCGTAAAACACCGGTTAAATATACCGGGTTAATTACAAAAT
>OVBJ01002893.1:0-14854 GCA_900406535.1 Noccaea bulbosa
TTACCTCTGTTGCATTCTGAATGTCATATACGGATTTTGTCTCCAAGGCAACCCACTCGTCTTCCTTCTCCTTCATACTCTGTTCCGCCTTCTCTTGATCATCTTCTTTGATGACAATCATCGCACCATCATCAGGCAAGCTGTATTATAAATTCATAGGTTAGTCTTAGTACAGGTTAGTATTGTCTGCACGGACCAAAATAAATAACTCCAACAAAATATAAAAATGATTAGTAACCTATGCATGAAAGATTGTGCCTCAGAGCATCTCGGGTTGATGATAAGCTTAGATGCATCATAAGCATTAGTGACTTGCAGTTCACCTAATAAGATAGCCCAATAGAGTTTTCACAAAGTTGCTATTTGTAAATGTATATATCAAAGTTTAGTCTTTCGACTTTAAAATTTCGTCTATTCAACGCTTGCCTTGATAAAAAAATTGATCTTTGCAAATCTGATCAACAAATGACTGTTTGACCATCCGCCTTTTTGCAGGCATCGTAAAGTTGGTCAGCATATTCAGACCAAAGACAACAATTGATCCTCTGATCACTGCAAAAATGAAGGAAGGGAAGTTATTAGATCACGAACAAAAAAACTCTATAAATTTCTTAAAAGATTCACTTCTCTGGTAGATATATACTTACTCATTGCCTCTTAGCACGCACTCTAACTTCCTCTTCTCTTTTCCAGCTACGGGAACGGTTTTGATCTCACTCACATCAAGAACCTGTCCCATGACATCTGCAAAACAAATACGGAATTGTCGAATAAGGATATGTAAGTTGTACACATTGCACGAATAATAGTATAGAAACTTATTAAATTAGTTTACTTACCAATCAAGAAATTCTTATTCAAACCACCATCTATTATCGTTTGAATAGGCACCAATGAAAGAAACATCTCAGGAGATTTGATGCTGCAATTGGTCACCACCGGGTTCATAGTCAAAGACATCTTCCAATGACTATTGGTTGGGCGGTATTGTCCGTTTGCTGGAGATAATGTAAAGTTCTCCAAAACTATCCATTCCCCATCTCTCAACACCTTTGATAAGCGGCCTATGTCCTTCTTTTTAACTCCAGCGTGCATTTTTGAACCCTGCAATAACAACAGAAAGTGTTTTTGTTAACGCAGGACAACTTAAAAATGACAGGTTGAAAACAGAACGAATTCTCTACTTACATGCTCGTCTGCGAAAACCAGTTCCATTGTTTCACCAGACATACCACTGAAATGTCTCCAAGAATGAAGAACCTTAACGCGAACCTTCCAAGTTGACTTGAAAGGCCTCACGTAAGCTAGCTTTGCGAAAGAGGAGCCAATAGTCATTTTTAGGTTGGTTATCGCCTACAAATCTAGGGTAAAACTTTTATGTTTGGTGATTTTTAATGAGTTTAAGCAGCCGTATTTATAATGTAGGTATTAGACACTTGTGCCTAGGGCTTCGGAGATCTAGTAATTGATTAACATCGCATATTCGAACCAAATAAGAATCTGAATTGCTTGGAAAGGTTTCTTAATCTATTATTCCTAACATTTAATACTTTTCTCAATCATAATATTCGATTGTGACAAAGATTTTCTGCTTCAGCAGGAGAGGATTATGGAAATGTTCTGTGATATTTCNAGTCAGTTATTACCAGGTTCTTGTTAGGAATGTTTTTGCATATTACGATATCAAGATCTTTTGAAAGCGAAAGGAGTGTAAATAGGCATCCGGTTTGAAGCAGGTTATCTCTAATCCTTTTAATCGTCGATTTGATCCGGTTCAATTTAAGTGTTTCTTCCTTTGGTCCGCGTGTTTTTTCTCTGATTTCGGGTCGGGTCGTTTAAATATGTTTCCAAACAGCCTAAATCCCTGCATATTTTTGGACAAAACAACCCCTTAAGAATCTGATGATTCCCTTGAAAAGCTTTGGTTATTTGGTCTTTTAATAGGATCCGACCCGGTTTCTGACGGCTTTTTTTCTTATTTTCGGGTTATTTTGTTGTTTGGCTACAAATATAACCTTAAAATTTTCAGGAAATGTTTCTCTTTTAATAGTATAGATGCTTTGGGTGTTTGGTTTTCAAAATTATTAATTTGATTTAATTTTTTTTGTTCTCAATCCTTGAATGTCACACTGGAACGTGTTTTGCTTCTTTCTGATATATGTTATGTCTAGTGTCCGAATATTACTCCTTTTCACCTGGGTATTTAATTTGGTAGTGATAAATTTTTATTCATACATAGAATCAGTTTATATTTCCCAATCAAGATTTTGCCTTAGTAAAGTGTTTTATAGTTTCAATTGAATCTGCTACCTTCAATTGTATGGAAGTTGAGCTGGTTTTTTCTATGTCTTGCTCTTTCAGATTTACGGTGGACCTTGATAAGGTGAAAAGATGAATCTTCGCAAAGGCAAGCAGACTGGTGACAACTCGGTTAATCCCAATCAACGCAGAGGCAAGGGTATTGCGGATGGCGCAACTAATCCCAATCAACGCATATGCAAAGGTATTCCTAGCCAACGAGATTCCAATGTGCATGTGGTCGAGGGCGACCTCTTAATTAACCCAACGCCTCATCCAGCAGCAAGTTCTCGAGCTACTCCTACTGCTCCACTACAGCCGAATCAGGTAATAAAGAGACAGTATCATATTCTTCCTTGAAAAAACAAAACCATAACTGTACTTAAGCTTTGTTATTTCACTGACAAAGTTGTAATAGCTCATTTCTGTAACTAATGGTAATTTTTTTTTCTTTTTGTCCTTCGTTAAGTTTCAACTTCTTTGTTTTGATGACTGAAATTTTATAGAATTATAGCAAAACCATTGTCAATGAACTAATGTATCTCTTTTATAGCTCACATCACATGGCTCTATGCTAGAGCTGGTTCGGACTTTCACAGCAGAGTACATGGTACCCAACATCCTCTGATCAAAGGTATCCTGAGGAACCAGAGGCTTCGGCACCAACTCCTGAGCCTGGTCGTGAGAGAGTGAGAATTTCTCTTGATGAGCTACTTAATAGTCCAGCTCGACGAAACCTTCCATTAATTTATCTCTCAGTATGGCGAGGAGAACACAATCTGGTAAAAGCATCAGCATTATTTACCCTTTTTGCTTTGTTTTATTTGTAAACAAAGGTATAACATAGTCATTTCAGGTTTACCACCGAAAGCAAGATTTCTCGACAAATTACATAGATTATGCAGCGCAATTTTCAAGAGCCTTGGTATAGCTGGAAATGTGTTGATATATAGAGACAGACCATAGATGCTTGGTTTAACGAATTCATTGTAAGTTTAACACTGTCATCTTAAATACTTTCGTACTTATAATTCTACATGGATTTCTTTTCTTTTTTTAATTATTATTGTTTCCATTCTGACCTTGTAGCATTTTTACAACTGGGATTATGATGAGACGAGTGTGATTTGTAACCATTTGAACAAAAAGCAGCTTCACTCCACAACGTGTTTGTTAGTCGTGCTAAAACAGGCGGTGTACAACCAAAGTTCATCAAGGATTCAGAGATGTGGGAGGAGATGCGCGTCCACTGGGAGAATCCTGATGTGATCGAAAAAAGTAAGAAGTGCTCTGCAGCACGAATGTCTGAACGTGGTACTCTCAGTCCACACAAGCACTCCGCAGGTTCCATCTCCTTTGAAGCACATGGTGAAAAAATTGTAAGAGCTTAAAACTCTTTGATATTATTTTGTTAGATAACCACAAGTATATGATTATAAATGTTTATTATTATTTGTATATAGTTTAAGAAAACAGGAGTTAGACCTTCAATTATTGAGCTTCTCCATATTACACACACACGTGCTGATGGAACATACGTTGATGAGCGAGCAAGGATTATCAATGACGATTTTCAGAAGAATCTCCGTCAACGTAAGGCGGACCGACAAGGATCGCAAGGGGGTGATGGTAGTGTAGAGTCCAATTACACGCCGACCAACTATGACCTTGATGAACTTTATCTCGAGGTATACATAATTATTTTCCTTTAATTTATTCATTATATTAACAGAAAGTCAAATTTGGGCACAATCGGTAAAGTCTTATCATTTTAGATATCTCCATTTGCTATTTCCTCAAGGTTGAGATGTGAAATAATTCTAATTTTTCAATCCGGTCTAATTGATTTTTGTTAGATTATATGTTTCTCTAATGCAAACATATATATAATTTTGTTGTTGGATTTTGGTTAGAATTAAGGTGTTTTTATCATTTCTTACTTGAGATTATATCTAAGTTTGATTATGTTATTTTAATGTTTTTGTACATGAAACTATCACTTCTGATTAAGGTATAATGTTAATTACTTCGACCAGCCAGTTTTTCGTTTCTCATACATGTTTTGTTTCTTCCTTAATGTTCTTCTGTTTTTATAACTCCTACAACAGCATGTGTCTTCTTTATTGCTACGTTATCCTTTGATATTTAGTTTCTCCTTGTTAACGAGGTTCAGTTTTATATGTTCTGAACAATATGTTGCCTTTGATGTTCAGTTTTTCTTTGATATGAATACTTTTCAATGATTGTTTCCCGTCTTTGTTTTGACTTCAATTGTTTTGCACGCTTTAAATGTGCTTTTAATGTTGTAAATCTGGTTTTAAGTTTCTGAATAGTAGTAGTTCGTGAAGAGGCTTTGAAGTGTGAAGCTACATGATTAGGTTGTGAAATAGGTTACATATTTGCTGAATTTTTTTGAATCTACTTTGATTCTGCTTGGATAGAGAACTAGGACTATGAACTCTGTGTTCCTATGCCTTTTTTAATGCCTTCTAGTGAATTTGTTTTTGTAGACGGTTCCGCCTTCCAGAAAAGGCAATGTGTATGGTCATCCATCTTTTAAAAAGAAGCAAAGGCATACCGGGCCATCAGTGTTTCGAGGAGAAGAAATTTCAAACATGAAGACTGAACTTGAGTCAACAAGGACAGAGTTGGAAAGCACAAAACAAGAGCTGACTGAGAACAATCAACGTTTGAAGGCATTGGAATCTATTGTCGAGATGATGAAGGCCCACTTACCCCAAACGGTTATTGACAAAACTGTTTTGCGTGGAAACAAAGACTCCAACAAGAACGCCACAGATAACGTTGACAACAACAACAACGAAGAGCAAAGTGATGATGACGGTGAGGAATTTCTTGGTGAAAAAGGTAACGGCCAAGCCCATATGGAAGAAGTCGATTAGATTTTATCTTCCATTGTAGGTTTTAAATCTATGGACTTTTTTAGGTAACAAGGTTTTTTTTTTCTCGGCTTTGTATCAAGGGTTTAGCTAAAAACATTTTTTCGTCGGCTTTGTATCATGGGTTTAGTTAACATGGTTTTTTCTCGGCTTTGAATCAACGGTAAGTCTGGGATTTTGGTGTAATATTTTAATCAACTGACTAACAGTTAGTGTAAATATTTTATTGTCAATCTATTTCGCTTTTTTTTTTTTTAAACACAAATAAAAAATTAGCAACAAATTTACAAAGGTTTTTTAAAAATCCATCGTAACTCGTTACTAATTATCAATTGCAATAATGTCACAACATTTGTTACAATATTTGCATCTCATGCTTAACATTTCAAACTTGTTACAAAAATAGTTTTGCAAATATTAGCAATAGGAATATGTTGTCGCAACCATTGCAACGACTATCCAGGATTCATTGCAAATACTGCAATGAGCCCTCATTGCAACCATCATTGCAAAATATTAGCAACGCCCTCGTTGCAAACATCATTGCAAAAATATTAGCAACAACCTCGTTGCAAACATCATTGCAAAATATTAGCAACGCCTTCGTTGCAACTATCAATTGCAAACATTGCAACGATTACCCACGAAATGACGTTGCAAATATTGTAATGAAAAGTCCATTACAAGTTTCTTACTAACGAATCGTTGCAACTATTAGCAACTCTCTCGTTGCAACTATTAGCAACTCTCTCGTTGCAAATATGTGTTGTAATTGTTGTGTTGCAAACCTGTTACAAAATGGCAAAGAATTAGCAACGCAAATATTTAGTAACGATGACTTTGCAACGGCATTTTAAATGTTGCAATTCCGTTTCAGAGTTTAATTTGCAACGGATTATAATCTGTTTGCAAGGGAACATTTTCTTGGGAAATAGCTCATTTCTTGTAGTGGTGTGAGGTGCTCCTTGGGTCTATTCCTTTCATATCTGCCATTCCTTTCATATCTGCCATCGACCAGGCGAAGAGATGCACGTTTCCCTTGAGCAGAGCCACCAGCTGGGTCTTGATCTCCGCATTAAGATTGCTGCCGATACCAACGCACCTTACCGGATTTGCCTCGTCGATGCTGACTTGGTCGACGAGATCGGGTTTAGGTCTGCGATGGTAGGGGAGTCGCGGATCCAGCTCTTCAATGATCAAGCATGAAGATGAAGAGCGGGGTCGGCGTTCTTGAAGGAAGAAAGATCTCGATACTTTTTGGCTTCCGCGTAATGTGAAAATTCCCAATGATGTTGGAAATTTGACACATTGATTAAAAGTCGAGATGACGGCTTTCATCACGTGAATCCATGGCGTGCCGAGAATGGCATTGTATATAGCCGGTTTGTCTATGACGATGAATTTCACTTGCTTGGAGATTCCGCCGACATAGACAGATAGGCGGATAGTGCCGATGCTAAATACGGCCTCGGCGGTGAACCCAGTCAGTGGCCGAGATGCTGGCTTGATAGCGTCCTCTTCGATCCCCATCCGCTCTAGGGTTTCTTTGAAGATTAGGTTCACCGTGCTTCCGATGTCGATTATAATCTTTGCCACGTCGCAATCGTGGACTTGTATTTTGACCATGAGCGGGTCGAGGTGCGGGGTATCCAGCCCCTCCACATCCTTGTTCGTGAAGGATATCGTGCCTGTATCTTGACGGACATATGGGTAATGCTGGGCTTCTTCATCTTGGTGAGATCTGGGGTGACGTTGCGCCGTGACGGCCCTTTGTTGTACTCCTTAATCGCCGATATGGAATCATCATTGTCTAGGAGGGCCCCCATGATCATGCTGACCTGTCTCTTCGGCGGAGGTGGCAGATCTTTAGGATGGTCTCGATCTCTCTTCTCGGGTGGTCCAGGATTCGCCTTTCCTTGTTTTCGAGGGCGAAATTGACGAGATCGTTTCTCCTTGGAGCCTGCCTTGGTTGGTTTTGGTGCAAAATCTTTGGCTTGAGATGGGTCGCCTTCTACCACGATGGCTTCTTCTCGGTACTTCCTCAAGAGGTTACCGATAAGGTGCCAACAGGTCTCCGTTGCATGGCCGGTTCGGCCGTGAAAGCTACATAACAGGTTATGATTGCTATCGTCGTCCGGGTCAGCAGGGACATGACTAGATGATGATGATAGAGCAAGTGCCTGTGGTTGTTCCGCCGGACTCCAGTACTCTTTAGGGCTATCGTCAACGGCAAAGGAAAGTGATCGTTTGACGTCAGGCCTTCGCCGAGGTTAGTGGCTCTCCTCCTTAGGCTTGGTGATAGTTGGCTTTCTATCACGGCTCATCTCGGCGTAGAAGTCATTATCCTCTTCTAGAAAGATATAGTTCTGTGACCGATGGAGTGCGTCCTCCAGGGTACTGGATGGTTTCAGCGAGAGGGCCTCTTTGAACTTGGAGTCATACCGGAGGCCATTGCGAAGTGCCTCTAGCGTAACGCTATCCGGCATGTCGACGAGATCAATTGCGGTCATCTTAAATCTGTCCATAAAGCTTTGTAGGGGTTCGCCTTTAGATTGCGTCATGGTGAACATATTACGGGTCACCCTAGTCATGTTCATGGAATAGTGCTTTAAGAAAGTGTTTGTCAAGTCAACGAAGTTAGCGATCGACTCGGCGGGGAGGTTTGAGAACCATTCGAGCGCTTCTTTTGTCATATGCTCGACGAAGACTTGGCAATAGTTTGCCTCTCTCTCTTTGGGAGTGGCATACTGTTCCCTTGTCATAGCGAGGTTGAAAGCTGTCAACCACTTCTTCGGGTCCTCGTTTGCAGCGAAAGGTTCGATCTTTAGACGAACCCTTTCAAGGAATGGAACTTTGCGAATCCTTGTCGTGAGCAGGCTTCTCCGGGTGTCGGCAAGGGCTCTTGTTAACTCTGGTGCAGAGCTCGTGAGATGCACTTTTGCGTTGAACTCGTCAAGCCGACGATTGATCTTGTCGAGCTGGGAACTTGTTCGCCTGTTGATTCGAGAGGGTCGGCTCGCCATTCCCGTTCTGTTGGTAGGTGCTTCTGCCGCCGTGATCCCCGTGGCTTGACCTACGGGCATGTCGAATAAGAGTTGACGAGTCGGTGTCGGCTCATCATCGTCTGAGGCCAGCAGGTCAATGAATTCTTGTGTCTTTTTCTGCTTGATATGCATCGTCTTGAACTCGTCAGAGAATGGTTTCATGGCGGTTCAGATCGTTTCCATGAGGTCGTCGTGCGTGATGGCCTTCGCTTTAGAGGTGCATCGAGAAGGGGCCGACGGAGGTGTTCCATGCTCGGAGGACTCCGCTTCATTGCGCAGCGAGCTTTTGTCGAGATCGACGTGATCCTTCTCTTGCGTGGGACCGTCTCCTTCAAGGTTCCTTTCCCTGTCGGTAAGAGGGTTCCTTTCTTGAAGATCCTTCTGGCGAAGAGGGTGTCGGTCAGGAGAGGTTTCTTCTGAGCGAGACATCGGTTGCGTGCTTGGTGTCCGAAATCTATCTCATGTGTTCTAGCGAGAAATTTCCCTTACGTTTCTGAGGATGGGATAGCTCTGTAACGAGCCCTAGCGTGATCGAGTTGCTTAAGCATTGTTTTCCAATCGATCCCTTCTGGATTAGTGATCCTAAAGCCGGATTCTGTCGGATCAACTAAATCTGGATCTTAGACATCTCCGTACTCATAAGGTGATCGTTGAGATGTCTGATCTGGCTGATTCAGAGATTTACTGTTCTAGCCTAACGGATTAGTTGTCTAGAGAGTATTTTGACTCTATCGAACATGAACTTAATGCTTGCTTGTGTTTTCTTCTCTAATGATGATTAGGTCTTGAGAAATCACTAGGTTGTTGATCTCTTTCATGAAAGTGAATTGATCTTGTTTGTTGAGTTTGTTGTTGTGGGATTAGCCCGTGTTTGGGTTTGTTAAGCGACGAGATCACATTAGGTGTAGTTACAGATCGATTACCTCATCCTTAGGAGCTTACTTTTCTCTGATATTTTGCAATTGCTATTTGATTGATTTAGTTTACTGCACTCATTATCGACTTGATCAAATTTGTTTACTGCTTTCGTTTTGTTCCGACTCGATCGAGCACGTTAGTAGCAGCTCGATCTCTCCACCTTCGTGATAGATCGATCGAGCTCGCTGCTAGTGCAAGCTCAATCTCTCACTCTTTGTTCTAGCTCGATCGAGTCAATTAGCGACTCGATCTCTTAGGTTTTACGTCACAACAACCTGATAGATTTGGCTTGAATTAAGTAGTTCAGTCACATCTTGATTGCTAGCATCACACCTGATTGGATTGATACCTAAAGTACTGCAGCGATAGATACATTGCTTTAGGGTAATTGATAGCAAAAGCCTAGTATCAATTTGGCGCCGTTGCCAACTGGGTGTTAGATTGTTACATTCAAGATCTCGGAAAACTTGAGATCAAGTTCATTTAATTATTTTCATCATTACTGATTATCTTCTTCCTTTGCTTGTTTTTGATCCTCTCAGGTACACTTGATCAATTCTCAGCTTGCATGCACACTACAAGATTGTGTAAGGATAAGAATTTGATCCCGCTCCACCCTAACATCAACAAGCTACAGAGGAAAAGAACAACCGGTAATCAGCAGAATCAAGTTGAGATGGATCAACACGGTGAGAATCAGCAGAATAAGGCTCCACAGGGACAGAATCAGCAGCATCAGGCTCCACAGGGTCAGAATCCGCAGAATCATGTCCCACAAGCTGCAGCAGTCCCGAGGATACCACGATGCATTGGAGCTGGGATAGTTCCTCCAGCTGTACAGAACAACAACTTTGAGATCAAGTCCGGTCTCATCTCCATGATTCAAAACAACAAGTTTAATGGACTCCCTATGGAAGACCCACTTGACCATTTGGATGAGTTTGATCGCCTCTGCGGTCTCACCAAGATCAATGGAGTCAGCGAAGACAGTTTCAAACTGCGTTTGTTCCCATTCTCTCTCAGGGACAAAACTCATCAATGGGAGAAAAATCTGCCTCATGGATCTATCACTTCCTGGAACGACTGCAAGAAAGCCTTTCTAACAAAGTTCTTCTCTAACTCAAGAACTACAAGGCTTAGGAACGAAATCTCTGGATTCGTTCAAAAGAATGGGGAAACGTTCTCTGAAGCTTGGGAACGCTTCAAGAGCTACACTAATCAGTGCCCTCACCATGATTTCAGCATGGAGTCGTTTCTCAGCACTCTCTACAGAGCTGTGCAACCGAGAATCTGACAGATGCTTGGCACAGCAAGCAATGGCAACTTCCTCAACAAGGATGTTCAGGAAGGTTGGTAACTGGTTGAGAATCTGGCCCAATCAGACGGGAACTATAGCGAAGAGTACGACCGTACCCCGAGGGGATCGAGCGAGTCCGAGGAGAAGGACCGCAAGGAGATCAAGACTCTAAACGAGAAGATCGATAAACTGTTACTGGTTCAGCAGAAGCCGGTTCACTTGGTCACTGAAGAGGGCGACTACTGGTTCAAGACAGGGAGAAAGATTCCACCACTGAGGAGTTATGCTACATCCAAAACTGATATGATCATGGATGAGGTTGCTAGGAACTTGGACCAAGGATCAGCAGACGAGCTTGTAGCCGTGGAGCAGCTTGAACCAGAGGAGGCTCTGTCCGTTCCAACCGGCCCGGTTACAAGATCACAGACTAAGTTATTCAATCAAGTGATTGAGCGAATGCTTAGCCGTGTGACTCATCAGGATCAAGAGATTAAACATTCCGCCTTGGTTTGTTTGATGGCCCAAGAGCTGGGATAAAGAGACAAGTGGGTTCTTGGTGCACTCTTTTTCCCTACCAAGGTTTTGTCCCATTGGGTTTTCCTTGGCAGGTTTTTAATGAGGCCCAAGACCCACTTCCCATCATCTCTTTGTGCTTGCCTCTTTGGGTCCGGCCCATCCTTGTTGTTTAGGCGACAAGGCCCTATCCTCATCTTCTTTCTTTTCAAACCTAGTCTTTGCATGAATTTATGTTAGTGTTATTTCCGAGTTTGATTGGAGCATGTTCCCATCAACTCATTTATTCTCTCTCTCCCTCTCGTTGGCTTATGTAAACTGAAACCCCTCTTTTGTTTTCTTTCATCAAACTTTTAAATCAAAAGCTCTCTCTTTTCTTGTTTGATCATCTCTTGGTGTGTTATAGCTAAGAAATCCCTTTTCTACTTGTTGTGTGTTATATCGACAAGTTAAGAAGGTGGTGTTGGAGATTCTTTCCACCGGATCTCTGTTATAAACCGTTCAATCCATCCTAAACCTCACTCTCCATCCATCCGATCGATTCATTCCATTCATCTGCGCTTCAAAATATCGTTCCATAACTGGGATCACATCATTTGGTATCAGAGCTTCTTTGAAGCTAAGTTTTCATTCCTTTTGTGCGATTAAACCTTGTTTATGCATCTTGTCCGTTCATGTCTGTTCATCTTCCTTAGTCTGTTCATCATCGATCTGATTTCCAGAAGTTGTTGCGTAGTTAAACAATTTGTTCTTATCATTTCCGACATCTTTTGCATCCATTTGAACCATACTAATTGTTTGCATCATTTTAGAAATTTTATTTGTGCTCATCTCATATAGATCTGTCGATCCTCACTTGTTTGCATCTTTTTAATTATTTGCATATTTTAAAAATATTGTCACAATTGTTCTTAATCATTTTCGCATCAGATATGTTAATCCTCAAGTGTTTGCATTTGTTTAAAATTCAGATTTTTGTTTGCTTGTTTCCTTTGAACTATTGACTGCCGTGATCTCTCTGTTGATTTGTAGGCGTCATGGTGTCAGAAAAGGAAAATGATGATGAGGAAGAATCTAGTGTTGAGTCACTACATCCGGTGATCCTTGAACAACTAAAGAAGATGATGCTTGACGAAATTGGAAAGTCATAGAGACGGATCGAGATTATGTTGGGCAAACAGAAAGCTACAACTGAACCGGTTCATGTCATAGATGATGAACGACCCAAAGATCCGGCGACTTCCAGACAAAAACTGGTTGATGAACGGGCCAACGAATACTACAGTGGCGGTCATTCCTCTCAGTCTAGCCGACGCCGGTCACGAAGATACAGAGAAGAGCCTAGCCGAATGACTGAAAATCTTGGTGGTTACAAGATTAAGATTCCTCCGTTCCATGGCCGTAACGATCCAGATGAATACATGGATTGGGAGAGGAAGTATGAGTTCAACTTCAACCTGCACAACATCCTTAACCTTAACCGTGTCAAACTTGTGGTTTCAGAGTTCGACGACTATGCTCTAAGATGGTGGGAACAGGTTGTAACGGCACGAGCGTATGGTGGAGCCTATGAGATTACTACTTGGGAAGAAATGAAGAGGGTTATGAGACAGCGGTTTGTTCCCAGCCACTATCAGCGTGAACTTCATTCTAAGCACCGGAGACTCAGTCAAGGATCCAAAACCGTTGAAGAGTACTTTCAGGAAATGGAGGTTATGATACTTAGGGCGAATGTGACTGAGGATAGAGAGGCTACTATGTCTCGGTTTCTTGGAGGGCTTAACCGAGAGATACAAGATGTTGTGGAAATGCAGAACTGTGTAACCTTCGAAGAAATGCTGCATAAATCTGTTCTCGCCGAGCAGCAGCACAAGAGAAAGTCCACATCACGGTATGCGACTGATCTACGCCGGTCTGTGACTTCCAGAGATAACAAACCCGCCTTCATTCCGAAACCAGAACTGAAGGGTTCAACATTCAGCCAAGACAAGAACAAGGCCAATCCTACGCCTATCACTCGAGCCCGTGAACTTAAGTGTTTCAAGTGCCAAGGTTTTGGACACTATGCCTATGAATGTCGCAACAAGATAGTGATGTTCATCAGAGATAATGGGAAAGTTGAATCAGAAGAAGAGGTCATAGTTTACCAGCCAGTCCATGAGCCAGAGCCGGAAGAATATGAAGCGGAACCTGTTATGGGAAAGCTTTTAGTTGCTAGAAAGCTCTTGAGCACTCAGGTCAGAACAGAAAAGGAAGAGCAAAGAGAGAATCTCTTTCATTCGCGCTGTCATGTCAAAGAAAAGGTCTGTAGTCTGATTATCGATGGGGGCAGTTGTACTAATGTGGCGAGCGAGGCTATGGTGGAGAAACTTGGTCTTGAAACCCAGAAGCATCCCAGACCATATCAGCTACAATGGATAAATGAGACCGGAGATATGAGCGTTAAGGAACAAGTGGTTGTGCCACTATCAATAGGAAATTACGAAGATGAGGTCTTGTGTGACGTATTGCCCATGGACGCTGGACACATCATTTTGGGAAGGCCATGGCAGTCAGACCGACGTGTGCTACATGATGGCTTTACCAACAAGTATACTTTCTTGCACAAGGGTCGTAAAACCACTCTTATCCCATTAACCCCGCAGGAGGTGTATGAAGACCAACTACAGCTGACCAGCCAAAGAACCCAACCTCAACCAGTAAAGGAACCAGCCAAGCCGAACAAGCCATTGAACTATCTGGTCAAATCTAAACAGGTGAAAGGTTCTATGTTTTTCGATAAGCCTTTCCTTTTATTTATCTTTAAAGGAGCTTTTAACCTTCTCCCTAACAATGCACCGGAGTTTCCGAGTGAGATGTCTAAGCTATTGCAGGAGTTTAGGGATGTGTTTCCAGATGATTGTCCAAAGGGATTGCCACCAGTTCGCGGCATTGAGCATCAGATATATTTCATCCCTGGATCCACTCTCCCGAACCGCCCAGCATACAGAACCAACCCGGTTGAAACCAAGGAGCTTCAACGCCAGATTGATGAACTTATGGAGAAGGCCACATCCGGGAAAGCATGAGCCCTTGTGCCGTTCATGTTCTCCTTCTGCCTAAAAAGGACGGCAGCTGTTGCACGTGTGTGGACTGCCGAGCCATCAACAATATCACTGTAAAGTATCGACACCCTATTCCTAGACTTGATGATATGTTGGATGAGCTGCATGGTTCTTGCATATTTTCTAAGATTGATCTGAAAAGTGGCTATCACCAGATTAGAATGAAAGAAGGTGATGAATGGAAAACTGCATTCAAAACTAAGCATGGTCTCTCTGAATAGCTTGTCATGCCATTTGGTCTTACTAATGCACCTAGTACATTCATGCATTTAATGAACCATATCTTGCGAAAAGTTTTCATTGGTCATTTTGTTGTAGTTTATTTTGATGATATCCTGATTTACAGCAAGACCCTTGATGAGCATTTAGAGCACCTTGCATATGTCCTGACCGTGTTGAGAAAAGAAAAACTATTTGCCAATCTCAAGAAGTGCACCTTTTGCACAGATAATGTGGTTTTTCTAGGTTTTGTTGTAAGTTCAGGTGGTGTACAGGTGGATGAGGAAAAGGTCGCAGCAATCCGTGCCTGGCCCAGTTCTAAGACCGTTGGAGAAGTCAGAAGTTTCCATGGCTTAGCCGGATTCTATAGACGGTTTGTTCGAGATTTTACCACATTGGCCGCGCCCTTAACCGAAGTCATCAAGAAGGAAGTTGGATTCAAGTGGGAGAAAGCACAGGAGGATGCGTTTCAAACTCTCAAAGATCGCCTAACTAACGCCCCTGTTCTTATCACTACAACAAAACACGCATTTTCCATCGACACGAATCGTTGTAAAATCG
>OVBJ01002894.1:0-14568 GCA_900406535.1 Noccaea bulbosa
AAACTATTTTCAAAATACGTAATTAAATATTTCTCTCTAAATAAATAATTATCACACCGGAGAATTACTTACCCACCGTAATAATTCTCTTCTAAACCACTCTCTAGAATTAATTACCCACTGTAATAATTCTTAACCGAAAACAACACGAACCGGTCAACTCTCGCAGTCAACCCAAAAAGTCAACTGTCGGTCAACGGTCAACGGTCAACGGTCAGTGTCGATCGACACTCAACACATGGTGTCGATCGACACTAAACACGGTGTCGATCGACAATGAGTTTCCACCACGAAACCCAGGAACCGAAAATCGCCAAAAACCCGATTTTAACTAAATCAATCCGATTAAAACACGATTCAACCTTTAATAACACATAATCACACGCGATTATCACCCAAATCAATCACTACAATCCGATCTAGCAATTCACGGGCCTACGGTCACGCACTCACCTCGATTTTTCGGATTATCAGCGAAGAACACGAAGAACACCGCCAAGAACACGAAGAACGGTGAAGAACACACCAAGAACAGCTCGATTCTCTGCCAGGAATCGCCTCTTGGATCTCCTCCCTCACGATTCCACTTCTTTCCTTTCGATTTTCGTTTTAGAAAGAAATAACCCGAGTTTGTTTTTATAAACTTTTTCGCAGAACAGTGTCTGCCGACAGGTGTCTGCCGACAGGTGTCGATCGACACCCACCCTTGGTGTCGGTCGACACCACTCAAAAAGAGTGACAGAGACATCTACGAACGTTACATACATAGCCTGTAGGCAGGATGATCCACTCACTAAGTATTTATGATAATACTTACACATCTCCATTCCAATGTGATCCAGGTAACAAGAATGTTCAACCTCAGAATAAGGCCGGGAGAGGATGATGATGATGATAAGATTGTTTTATTGATTAAGTTATTGTTTTGGAAACCTGGTGTTTAGGTTGCTAGAATTTATTTATGTTATTTGAATTCTTTTGTCGAACTGATTATCGATTTTTTTTTTTTTTTTTAAAAGACAGGTTGTTTCACTATACTCCTTCTATAATCGATATTTTTCTCATCCTTGGATTTTGACAGCTGCAGATTTATGTCCATTGGCACATGACAAAGATTGCATCCTTCCATTCCCGTCTCTCCTAATATCTTGTGCGCATATCTCTCTTGCTTAGAGTAATTCCTCCTAATATCTTTGATGCTATCAACTTGTTTCTATCGACTTTCAATATAACCTTGTATAACCTTGAGCAAACTTAAGAACACACCAAGTTTATGAATAACTCTATTTATTAACTTAAGGAAAATAACTCAAAACCTCAAGTTCTTAATCTTACAAGTTGTGCCACAACTCTAGCACCTCCTTTTATAGAGAAAGCCAAAAACTAGTTTCCTAAACCAATTAGGAAAACTTACAATTTAGATAACTCATAAATCTCTTATATGTATTTTTAGATAACTCCTCAATATACTTAACTTTGGCTCCAAGCTATTTCAAGCTTAGACAACAGCGGCGGAGCTAGCCAGAGTTTGTACAATGCCAAATTGATATTAGCCATCTTTTTACAGGGATCTATAAACTTATTTTATCACATTTCATTATATTTTATATTTAAAATACATGTTAATTTTTTACTACTTATTTACGATCCGGGTATAATAACTTTATTTTGATCATGTTGTTTTGACTTATATACGCATATTCATCAATACATGATCAGCAAGACATATTCTGATCCTAAAACCTAATCCTTGGGAATGTAACGAAATGGCTTGTGCTGATTCAGAAGGTCAGTGCCAAACCAAGGCGGAGTACGCCGCAACGGCTGAAGAGAGTGTTGTTGATCAAATCGTTGAAGAGACTCCAGGCTGTTCTTCCAGGAGCGAATATGAATGCAGCGGTAGAGGTTGGAGAGATAGATAGTGTTAGAACCAAATATTCGTATGCCTTTGGGCTGAATAAATATTATAAACAAGCATGAAAAGAAATGGGTTTTGATTGATTTGTTGAATGAGAAGTAAATTGAGTTAAATGAATGAGCTCTTCTGCAACATCTGTGAACCGGAAGTGTTGTTTTGGAAGTGGTGTCAGACGACACCAAGTGATCGGGAATAGTTTGCATACTCTATGAAGTGTGAATCTCGGATTGGCTGTGCATGTTCTTATTTGATTGTCGTGCAATCGGTCCAAAGGTTCAAACATCGTGTAGAAAAATGTGTAAAACGGCTTCTGGACAGTTGGTGTCGAGCGACACCAGTAGGTGTGTCGATCGACACGGTTTCTGGAATCAATTTCTGATTTAAATCGATTGTTGTTCGATTTGCTTGGTTTGGTCTAGTGGTGTCGACCGACACCAAGGGATGGTGTCGCTCGACACCGGTTATCGTGAAATCTACCGGTTTGTTTCAAGTCAGCTGGTTTTATCCTGTTTAGGCGATGGAAACCCTATTCACGCGTTAAAACATTGTGCAGACGCGTTTTTTGGCACACTTTTGGAGGCAGCATTTTCCCAGAGAGAAAGAAGGTGATTTTGTGGAGCTTTTGGAGTATGGAGGATCGATCTGAGGCTGTGTTCGTGTTGTTCATCTCTTTCCCTTGTTCAGTCCGTTGCTAAGGTGAGTGCGTGACCGTAGGCCCATGAATCACTAGAGTTTGCTTGTTTTCGAGTTTATTATGGTGTTCTTTAGCTGTTCTTGAGTTATTTGTGTATTTGATCATATATGGGGGTTGAACGCCATTGAGTTTGTGTTTACTGTGTTTCCGGTGTTGTTTCGTTGCTACTGGTTTGGAGGTTTCGGAGCTGTGTCGAGCAACACCATTCGGTGTCGGTCGACACAGAGCGGGGGCGTCGAGCGACATGGTGGGGGTGTCGGTCGACACAAGGCTTTATGTTGGTTTTTTCTGTTGTGGTTGAGTTGCTGTGTTGTTGTTTATTATTGTGTTGTTGGATATTGTTGTTATTGAGTGATGTATTGGCTAGTGGTTGGCGTAATGGCCTGTAGGCGGAATGACCGTCTCACTAAGTATTTATGATAATACTTACGCATTTCTTTCGTAATGTGATGCAGGTAAAGACAAAGTGTGACCACGAGATCGAGGCGGGATGATAGGACTTGAGTTTATTGTTTATGTTATTGCACCTGGTGTTAGGTTGCTAGACTGTTTATGTTTCTGGTTTGAGTTATGTTGGTTATTGGTTATTTGATTATTGGATATTGTTCATTGAATTATTTGGTTATTTATTTATTTATTTTAAGACTTCCGCTAAGTATTGATAATGAATTATATATAAACAAAAGACTGGTTTATTCAACTTCATTTGTCCCACATTCCAAAGAAATAATTTTTCCTTTTGTAGTCATGCTCATAACAAGGTTCAATAGTCTTTTTTTTTTTACATCAATAGCCTTTAGTGGGACACTAAGAAAATTGAGAGAAAGGAACCATTATGAAAAAATACACATGCGCTCGCGCTGCCGCCGGGCTGGGTTTGGGTCATTAGCCCACAACAAGACTATTCTTTTTGAGCCAAGTTTCTGTTAACATTTGTTAAATGAAATTGCATAATGTCGGCAAATAAATCTTCTAGAAAGACTGAGTTCGATTTTTGGTTTAGATAAACACAAAATAAATATGGAATAAATCCAAATCTCTTTCGGTTTCGATCAAGAAGAATATCTCGCAAATATTCCTTCCTTGCACGTCAATTCTTATCGCTTGGCGAGCAAGTCTTCTCTCTACTATAAATAAAGGCCTTGCCTCTCTCATTATTTATTCAATCGAAAAACTTATCACCAACAAATCTTCTACATCTCTTTTCTTCTTCTTTAAACGTAAGTATCTCCAGAGTATAGGTACTTATTAGTCGAATGTCGCGACTATAATCTCACGTAGTTGTATCCTGGGATTCAAAAGTCTCATCAAACCACCACTGACTGCGAAAGATTTATTGAGTTAAGAAAAGAGATCAAATCTCACCTCTACGTATCCGTCTATTTTCTTAAAGGTTTTCAATCATTTTATTACTATATTATATATATATATATATACACTATAAGATATTCATTCATACTTTGCAATCGGGATTTTCTCGGTCCTACACTTAGCGGCAACAGTTTGGTGAGGCGGCTGGTGCGAGAGACCCTTGTTCTCAGGATGACTCAGAAATCGGGTGATGACAAGCTTTTCACGTGGGCAGCGGTTAGACTCACAATTGCTATTGTGATTCTTTTTTCGAAGAAGTTTGTAAGGTCAAGTGTTCATGGCACTTTGTTTATGGACGAGTCATGAACGCTGAACTCAAACTGAGAAATGGTCGGAAACAAGCATCAAATGTGCAAGTGTTTATACTATCACTTTTATGAGTCATATAGACGTAGTGATCGACTATCAAGTGTGGAAATCAATAACTGAACTAAAGTATCTACTCTAGTATTTTAAGGTTACTTACAATCACAATTTCTCACAAGCTATGTTTGTGTCATCTTAAAATCATTATGATATATATATATATGGCTCCTCTTTAGACCTTTTTCATTTTCTCCATTTCTTTTCAAAATAAAACACAACACATGTAAGATCTGTAAACCAAAGAAACGTGATTTTCGCCTGGTGTCGAGCGACACCAGCTCGCGAAATCGATTCTGGTTTGTTTTTATTCGTCTTGTTTAGTGGCTGGGTTTGGGGAAAACCTAGGGTCGCGTCATAAAAGACTGAGGGCCGCTTTTCCTTAGCTTTTTCACTTTTTTTAGAAGAGAAAGAGGCACAGAAGAGGAAATGATATTTCTGGAGATTGTTGGAGTTTCTGAGGCTGATTCTTGTTGTTCATCCCCTTGTTCTTCTTCTCAACCCTTAATCAAGGTGAGTGTGTGACTATAGGTCTGTGATTTCTAAGATCTGTGATTTTGTGATTTGAATTAATAAGTTATTTGATTCATTGACTTCCTCATTATTTGTTGATTGTGTTAGCTGTTGAGAACTAAAATTTTGGTATTAGAGGCTAGACGGTTCTATAGGACGTGTTAGGTTGATAGTTTAGTATCATCCTCTTTGGGCTTCAGGCGATTCCGCGGTGAGTAATTGTGTGTTATTTTTGATTTTGTGTTTAGTATCTCACCTCTTTTCCATCTTTAGGGAGTTGGACAGAGCTGTTAGAGGTCGTGGTAGAGGTTGCAGTAGAGGTTGCAGTAGAGGCCGTGGTCATGGAGCGCATGCGGAGTCAAATGAGAGTGTTGTGCCGAGTGTGGCGACTGCGTCGGTGACCCAGTTAGTTTCTTTGGTAGGTGAGGCCAGTGTGCGTGCCGGTTTGGGCGCGGTAGTCAGGATGGGCCCGGGTGCAGGTGCTGCTCCAGCTCAGGGTCTAGGTGACCAGTTCATTGGGATCCTGACGCAGATTTTGGCACGTCTTCCGCAGGCTGTTCCAGAGCAGGCGCCGGGTGTTCCTCCGGTGGCCGGGGTACAGCAGGGTGCCGGTTTTGTTGGGCAGCAGGGTGCTGCGGGTTTTGCTGGGCATCATGGTGATGCGGTTGTGGGACATCCACATTATTTTGAGATGATGAAGGAGATGCAGAGGATTGGGATGCCTTTCTTCGAGGGCGGTGTTGGCCTGGAGCAGGCCGATGAGGGAAGATCGAGACTGGAGCGGAATTTCCAATCGATCAGGTGTCCACTGGAGATAACTATCCACAATCTGAGTGGTGACACTCATTTGTTGTGGCGGGCCATTGCGGGGAGGAGGGCAGTCTGGACTTGGTGTGACTTTGTGACGGAGTTTGATGGAAAATACTTTCTACAGGAGGCTCAGAATTGGTTACTGATGCGGTTCAATTTCTTATCTCAGGGTGACCATTCGGTACGTGAGTATGCTGCAGAGTTTAGAAACCTGGTGGTGCATGCCGGTCTTGGCGCAGGTGGTGAGCGCTAGATACTCCAGAGGTTTCTTCAGGGACTCGATCGAGTATCCGACCGTAGTGGCGTGGTCGTACATACGTTTCTAAGGCGGATCTAGTGGAGCTGGCAGCTTTGATTGAGGAGGATCAGCGCGAGCAGGTTGGTCCAGTGGTGGTGCCGTCTGCAGTTGCTCATGCTATCCAGCCTCAGAGTCAGCAGCAGCAGCAGTGCCGAGGTTTTGGTTCTGGTTCTTGCAAGGGCGACAAGCCTGCACAGGGCCAGAAGAGGAGTCGTGAGAAGGCTTCCGGAGTTAGCCGTTTCCCGCCTGGTTCGTGTTACGGGTGTGGGAGCATGGAGCACCATGTGTCTAGTTATCCCAAGAAGGAGGTGCCTCGGGATACTAGAGTGTGTTTCCAATTTAGAGAGCCGAGAAACCTCAGACCGATGTGTCCCAAGTTGCAGGGCTTGACAGTTGCAGCGGTTCAACCATTAACGGCTCGACCAGTGAGCCAGATTGTGACAATGCAGACAGCAGGTCAGATTGTTGCTGCGCCGCGAGGATACTCTTCGGTGGAGACGGGCCAGACGAGTAAGGTCGGGCAGATCACAGGTAAACTTATCGACTCAGACTTCGTAAATTCCTTAAATGGTTGTTGTTTGTTTTCGATATTTTTGCCTGTGATAGGATTAGCGGGGTCTCATATTTTTGAATGTGTAGGGACCTTGCTAGTGGGCGGTTTAGAGTCCTACGTTTTATTCGATTCTGGACCATCTAACTGCTTCATTACTCCGGAGTGTGCCGAGTAGGCCTGGGATTATTTACCCATACCCGAATACCCGTACCCAAAATACCCGAAAATACCCGGAACCGAACTGATCCGATATAAGTTAATTTATCCGACGGATAAAATATTTTGAATATCCGTGGGTATCGGGTAATACCCGAACCGAACCGATATCCAAATGGGTTACCCGAATTACCCGAATTATATGTAATATTTCTTATTTTTTGAATATTTCTATGAGTTTTCGGATATATTACAATTTTTTTTTTTTTTTTCTAATTTATTTTTTTCGGATTTTCAGATATTTTTGGGGTTTTGTGAATATTTTTCGAGATTTTGAATATATTTTTGGGTTTTCAGATATATTTGTTAAGGCTTTTGGATAAAGTTTTGGTTGTTTGAGTAAATTTCGGATATAATGGGTTAACCGTGGGTTACCCGAAACCTACCCGAAAAACAAGCTATACCCGAATGGGTATAAACTTCTGCTACCCGAAATATCCGTACCCGAATGAAACCTACCCATACCCGACCAGAATACCCGAAGTCCCAGGCCTAGTGCCGAGAGTAGAGGTATCCGGAGCAGTGCGGGTGATCATTCAGGCATGATCAAGGTGGCTGGAGACGGTTTTCTGGATACTTCGGCCATGCTAGAGGCGTCGATATTCAGATTGTGGGGCAGTCGATGCCGGCGGATTTAGTTATTAGTCCGGTGGATTTATACGACGTCATTTTGGGGATGGACTGGTTATCTCATTACCGGTTCATCTGGATTGCTACAGAGGCAGAGTGGTCTTTGAGCGTGACGGCGGGAAGTTATTGTTTCAGAGAGTGTGACCGACTTCCGGGAGTTTAGTGATCTCGGCGATTCAGGCAGAGCATATGATTGAGCGAGGCTGTGAGGCCTATATGGCGATGATCACCATGGGGGAGTCCAGTGGTGAGGTGCCTATTGAGGATATTCAGGTTGTCCAGAATTTCGAGGATGTGTTTCAGTCGTTGACGGGCTTACCACCTTCTCGGTCAGATCCTTTCACGATTGAGTTAGAATTGGGGACAGCGTCGATATCCAAGACACCTTACAGGATGGTTCCAGCTGAGTTGGCAGAGCTGAAGAAGTAGCTAGAGGACCTTTTGAGCAAGGGGTTCATCAGACCGAGTGTTTCACCGTGGGGAGAACCAGTTCTGTTTGTGAATAATAAGGATAGGAGTTTTCAGTAGGCCTGGGATTATTTACCCATACCCGAATACCCGTACCCAAAATACCCGAAAATACCCGGAACCGAACCGATCCGATATAAGTTAATTTATCTGAGGGATAAAATATTTGAATATCCGTGGGTATCGGGTAATACCCGAACCGAACCGATATCCAAATGTGTTACCCGAATTACCCGAATTATATGTAATATTTCTTATTTTTTGAATATTTCTATGAGTTTTCGGATATATTACAATTTTTTTTTTATTTTTCTAATTTAATTTTTTCGGATTTTCAGATATTTTTGGGGTTTTGTGAATATTTTTCGAGATTTTGAATATATTTTTGGGTTTTCAGATATATTTTTTAAGGCTTTTGGATAAAGTTTTGGTTGTTTGAGTAAATTTCGGATATAATGGGTTAACCGTGGGTTACCCGAAACCTACCCGAAAAACAAGCTATACCCGAATGGGTATAAACTTCTGCTACCCGAAATATTCGTACCCGAATGAAACCTACCCATACCCGACCCGAATACCCGAAGTCCCAGGCCTAGTTTTCAGCTGTATATTGAGTTTTGGGGACTCAACCAAGTTGTTAGATCAGCTGAAGGGTGTTACTTGGTTCTCCAAGATAGACTTGGTATCGGATTATCATCGGATTCCGATAGACGATGCGGATGTCCGCAAGACTGCTTTCAGGACGAGATATGGGCATTTTGAGTTTGTGATCATGCCTTTTGGTTTGACGAATGCGCCAGCAGCTTTTATGAGGTTGATGAACAACGTGTTCATGGAGTATTTGGATGTGTTCATCATCATCTTCATCGATGATATTTTGGTTTATCCCAAGAGTCCTGAGGAGCATGAGATTCACTTGAGGCTAGTTCTGGAGAAGCTTAGGGAGCAGAAACTGTATGCTAAGTTGAGCAAGTGCAGTTTCTGGCAGTGAGAGATGAGATTTCTCGGGCATATTGTTTTTGCAGAGGGAGTTTCTATAGATCCGGCGAAGATCGAGGCTATCAGGGATTAGCCTAGACCGAGTAGTGCTACCGAGATCAGGAATATTCTTGGTTTAGCAGGTTATTACAGGAGATTCGTCAAGGGCTTTACGAGTGTGGCTCGACCTATGATGAGGTTGACTGGGAAGGATGTCCCATTTGTTTGGTCGCCGTAGTGCGAGGAGATATTTGCTAAGCTCAAGGAAATATTGACTACTACACCGGTTTTGGCATTACTCGATCCGGGGAAACCTTATGTGGTGTACACAGATATTTCAGGAGGTTATATGGGTTGTGTTCTGATGCAGGAGGGCAGAGTGATTGCCTATGCTTCGAGGCAGTTGTAGGGCAGTGAGCGCAACCACCCTACACATCATCTTGAGTTGGGAGTGGGGGTCTTTGGACTCAAGATTTGGAGATCTTATCTTTTAGGCGAGTCAGTGAAGATCTTCACATATCACAAGAGTTTACAGCACATCTTCACTCAGCCGATGTTGAATGCGAGACAGACATGCTGGGTGGAGTTCCTTGCAGATTTTGATCTGGATATTGTCTATCATCTGGGCAAGGCTAACCTAGTGGCAGATGGTTTGAGTCGACGGAGGTGTGATTCGGCTTTAGAGCAGGATGTGGAGACATTGGTGGTCGAAATTAGCACTTTCCATCTTTGTGCTATTTCGCAGGAGCCTCTGGGCTTAGAGGCAGATGATCAGGCAATTTTGTTGAGCAGGATCAGAGTGGCGCAGGAGAGTGATCAGAGTTTGATCGATGCGTCACATGTGCCGATTTCTGAGTATCACTTTTCTGAGAACGGGATTATTTTGGTTCGTGGTCGGGTTTGTGTACCGAAGGTAGATGAGTTGAGGCAACAAATTCTGAGGGAAGCTCATTCGAGCAAGTTTTCAGTTCATCCAGGGAAGAGGGATGTGGCAGATTGGGTTGCGAGTTGCAACACTTGTTCATTAGCGAAGGCTGAGCATCAGGTTCCGGGTGGTCTTTTGCAGAGCTTACCCATTCCAGAGTGGAAGTGGGACAGGATCACGATGAATTTCGTGGTTGGACTACCTATTTCGAGGACTCATGATGCTATTTGGGTCATTGTTGATCGGTTGACCAAGTCGGCACATTTCTTGGCCATCAAGAAGACAGATGGAGCTGCTGTTTTGGCTAAGAAGTTTGTGCGTGAGATTGTGAGGCTGCATGGACTGCCAGTCAGTATTGTGTCAGATAGAGATCCGAGATTTGCCTCAAAGTTTTGGAGGAAATTTCAGAGAGAGATGGGCACGCAGGTGCACATGACTACGGCTTATCATCCGCAAACAGATGAGAAGTTATAGAGGATTATCCAGACTTTGGAGGATCTGTTGAGGATGTGTGTGCTAGATTGGGGTGGTCATTGGGTAGATCACTTGAGCTTGGTTGAGTTTGCTTACAACAACAGCTTCCAGACGAGTATTAGCATGGCTCCTTTTGAGGTTTCGTATGGGAGGTCATGTAGGACACCCTTATGCTGGATCCAAGTGGGGGAGCGCAGCATATATGGAGCTACTTATGTTCAAGAGACGACAGAGAAGGTTCGTGTTGTGAGGCTGAACATGAAGGAAGCTCAAGATAGACAGAAGAGTTACGCAGATAGACGCAGACGAGAGCTTGAGTTTCAGGTTGGAGATAGAGTGTATCTCAAGATGGCTATGTTGAGGGGTCCTAACAGATCCATAGCAGTGAACAAGTTGAGTCCGCGGTTTATGGGTCCGTTTCCAGTTGTGGAGCGAGTGGGACCATTGGTGTACAGGTTAGAGCTACCTCCGATTATGAGAGCTTTTCACAAGGTGTTTCATATATCGATGCTGATGAAGTGTCTACATTCTTCAGAGGAGTTGGTGGCTAGGATTTCAGAGGATCTTCAGCCAGATTTGACAATTCTGACAGTGCCTGTGAGGATCCTTGAGAGGAAGAACAAGTTTCTGCGGAACAAGAGGATACCATTGCTGATAGTTTTGTGGTCTTGTGGCGGTGCAGAGGAGGAGACTTGGGAGCCTGAGGCAAAGATGAAGTTGAAGTTCAGAAAGTGGTTCGACAAGCAGGTCGAAGAGTGAGCTTCTTCCGTCTTTGTGGCTTTGTCTTTTTGTTAGCTTTTTAGCTTTGGCATTGTTGTATTTTGTTTTCATTGTAACGATTTACATGTTTGAAGATTTATGAGATGGAGTTTCCCCTCATTTCCTGTGTTGTTTAAATATTTTTCGGATGTTACAACTTTGTTGACCAGTTGGGTCATGAGACAATTCAAACTTATTGTTATAGACATTTAAGAATTTTTTCCAAGGACTGCGGTACTGAATAACTCATTACATTTTGGTGATTTTCGTTCTCTGGCAGACTTACCTGAGTGTTGTGGCTTCGGTACAAGCAATGGCAGGCCCAGCTGGGAGGCCGTGGCCCCAGTTTAGGTAGATGCAGACTAGTTTGGACGCCGTGGCTTCAATACAGGTCGTTTTTGGTTTACATTTATTTGAGAGCCGTGGCTCCAATATAAGTGTTTGGATAATGAGTTAAGATAAATGTTTTGAAACGTGCGTATAACATAGTTTTGAATGAAAGTCTCGAGAATCAGTTGAGAATTTCAGTGTTTGGCCTTGCAGGTCGGGTTTTGGTCTTTGAGAGACGTATAGTGTTGGCATTCGAGGGCGAATCAAGTTTAATGGAGGAGAGTTATAATATCCGTAAACCAAAGAAACGTGATTTTTACCTGGTGTCGGTCGACACCAGCTCGCGAAATCAGTTTTGCTTTGTTTTTATTCGTCCGATTTATTGGCTGGGTTTGGGAAAAACCTAGGGTCGCGTCATAAAAGACTGAAGGCTGCTTTTCCTTGGCTTTTTCACGCTTTTTGAGAAGAGAAAGGGAGATTTCTGGAGATTGTTGGAGTTTTTGCGGCTGATTCTTATTGTTCATCCCTTGTTCTTTTTCTCAACTTTTAATCAAGATGAGTGCGTGACTGGAAATCCGTGATTTCTAGAATCTGTGATTTTGTGGTTTGGATTAATGAGTTATTTGATTTATTGACTTCCGCATTATTTTTTAATTGTGTTAAATGTTGAGAATTAATATTTATAGAAATATTAATTTGGCTATTTAAATTAAAAAAAAAAAAGCTTTGTTGTTTCAACACATGTCCTACACAGATATACCACTTGACTAGAGAATTTAAATAAATCACTAATTCATATATTTAATTTAGTTATATAATTAGAGTACTCAGTCAGAATACTTAATATTTATGTAACATTATTAGAAAAAAGTATATGTACATTAACAAAAAAAAAAACTATTAAAACCATATCAAAATTAACTTCTCATCATTTTCAAATAGAACTTTAACTAAAACGTTATTACAAAATTAGAAGATTTAAATAGATCACCAAGTCATATTTAAATTAATATACAATTAGAGTATTCAATTACAACACTCTATATTTATTCAACACTATTAGAAATAATATATGTAAATAAAAAATCAACCAAAAAAAAGTTTTGAAAATAAAAAACCGTGATTACAGAAAACTTCTAACTCATGTATAAAATATAACTTTCTCAATAATAATTTGTTTCTAGTACTCATCTTTTAATTCTCTGTTTTAGCTTCATCTGAAACCAAAAAAAATATCTCTAATATATTAAAAGAGAAGACAAATATAAAAATAACATTTGTGTTATGTGGTATTAACAAAAATGCCATGCTGATGTGTCATCACTAGGTTCATTCTCAATGTAAATTTTAATTAAGACAAAGCTTACTAGCCTAATTACATTTTGTACCATTGACATTAATTTGGTTAGAGAATAGCTTATATCAATATTTATACATAAATCAACATTTAATTATGAAGATATTATTATTATTCTTTCTATTTGTTACAAATATATAATATTATTTACTTTTCTTAAATACAATATTTTCTTCTCTCAGTTTTTTGTTGAACTAAATTTTGTAAAAACAATAAATTATTACATCATCTATATATTAATTAAAAAGTATAATTTTTTCTACAACAAGTTGTAATTTGAATTTTTAAAAACGAATATCAATTTAACAAATGATAAAAATATGAGTTCTTCAAAGTCCCACATCGAAAATAAAGATGTGTGGGTGGTTCATTAGACTATTATAAAAAAGAAAATGATAAGAAACTATTAGTGTAAAAATGTTGATTTAATAAGCATCAAACTTTATAATATTTTTGGTTTAATATCAATTTTTTTCATGGAACCATATGATTAAACCAAATAATATCTATAATATTAAAAATATTTTGATGTGAAAAAGTTGAAAATATTTATATCAAAATATTTGAAATAGTTTAACTTGGATAAAAAATTATAATATTATAAATTTTATCAAAAGGTAAATATTATAAATACAAAAATTTAAATCGTTGATAAAGTCAACAAAAGATTATAACGATTCAAATTTTTGATAAACTCAAAAAAGATTATAACGATTTAAATTTTTAATATATTATAATTGATTCAAATTTATATATATTTTGGAAATTTTTATTTTATCAAAAATTTAAAATTAAATATATATAAAATATTATAAATATCTTGAAAGTCTGACGTTGGAAATGAAGAAGTATAATGGTTCATAAACCTTTATAAAAAGAACCACAGTGATAAGAAAATATAAGATTATGAATATTGATTTAATAAACAATTCTAAATTATAAGTAGTTTTGGTTTAATATAGTTTTTAATTAATTATTTATTTAAAAATATAACCCGTAAATTTCTCATTCCGCGCATGGCGCGGGTCCAACCCTAGTAGTGTATTATTTAGAGGTGTTCAATTTGGTAAAACCGAATCGAACCGAACCGAAATAGATCATATGGTTTAGATTTGGATTGTAACATCCGTAAACCAGAAAGTTGTTGTAGAAAGGGTATCGGGCGACATTAGGAATTTGGGAGTAGATTACATACGCTATTTGGGGTGTGAATCAAGGATTGATTGTACATGTTCTTGTTTGATTGTTGTACAGTCGGTCTAAGGTTCATTTCACTTCGAAGAAAATGTGTAAAAAGCTCTTAAATGACTAGCGTCGATACACACCATTTGGTGTGTCGATCGACACCGGTTATCGGGTTTGATTCCGGGTTAAGTCGATCGAATTGTAAATCAAGTTTGGTTTGGTCGAGTGGTGTCGACCGACACCAAGGAAGGGTGTCGATCGACACCAGCTTCAGGAAAATCGACCGGTTCGATTTAAGTGGGCTGATTTGGGAGGTTTTGGGTTTGGAAACCCTATTTCTCGTGTTAAAACACTGTAGCCGCGACAGAAAGCCACTTTTTCGAGTTTCCAAGTTTCAGAGCAAGAGGGAGGCGATTTTGAGAGATTTCTGAAGTTTCTGGAGTAGATCTGTTCCTTGTTCCATCTCCTTTCTCTCTTTCAGCCAGTTTCAAGGTGAGTGCGTGACTGTAGGTCCGTTTCACTGGAGTTTTCGTGATTTCTCTGGGTTTTAGGTTGATGTTCTTAGTTGTTCTTCGTGTTCTTCGAGTTTTGGTTGATTTGATTCGTTTAGGGGCCTTGAAAACCCTAGATTCGTGTTTGTGATGAAACTGTGTCGTTTTTGAAGTTTTGTTCGCGGGGCAGTGTCGAGCGACACATGTTGTGTGTCGATCGACACTGAGAGGTCCG
>OVBJ01002895.1:0-14846 GCA_900406535.1 Noccaea bulbosa
GATCTTGTTTTAACCAACGTAGGAAAACCGTTGTAAGCTGAGGCAAATTGCATAAAATGATAATTGTTTCTCAAGATGTTAATAGTGTATGATCAACTACACAAACACGTATAGTTGTATCTGCATTCTTTCAATAAACATTTTTAAAAGTTCCTTATTTTCTCATGAATTACAGATATACAGCCTTTTCATACATTTACAATTGCATTAAGTTCAATTTATACATGAACTCCAAAGTTGGTCTAACTCATATCCCAGTTCGTAAAGTTTGTTATTTCATACACAAACTTCAAAAAATTATTTAATACATTGTCGTTGACGGATGATGACATGGATGACACATCACCTAAAATGTACTGTCACACGCTACATCATTTTATAGAAAAAAAAAAAAATCATATTTTTTTATTATTTCACAAAATAATAATTTGATAAATTTAAATATTAAAGGTAGAAATTCAAAAAGATAAATATTTACTTTATCTAAAATATAATTATTTAAGATTTTTAAATATAACTGAAATCATTAATGCTTAATATTTAATAGGTTTTCGGAAAACACAATTTAATCTTGCACATAACATTGAACCAACATCGCATCTAATTATATCACGAGTTAACGACCTATCAAAATTGTATGAATATATCACGTTAATATTGACACCTCGATTGTATTTATGAAAATTTGTAGACGCGCATGCATACAAAGATATTAATATGATATGATGATATCATAACAAACGATAGCACATATAGTTGTTTTTGATATCTTAAAACAGTGTTATTATATGTGAGATTCTAGGTAGCATGGGATCATGAAGTTTTTGCGCAATTAATTTACATCATAAAACATTGATATTAAGTCTCATGAATTATTGAATAGTTTTGCAATCTTAATCTTATATCCTTTAATAGAAATTTATTGAGTAATTATTATGTGAAATAGTTAAAATATTTTATTAAAAAATATGATGTGGCATGTGATGATATTATTGGTTAATTAGCCAATGGATTAAGTTTCTATATAAAATAACAATATTTAGGAGGGGTTATTGGGAGTAGAATTTGTGTGGATTTTGAAGATTTTAGAAGTTAAGAGAGTTGTTAAATTTATAAAAAGTTTTTATTAGATTTGGAGAGAGTATGTAAATTTAGAAAATCAATCAAAATATTTTATTGTAATGGACTTTGGGAATCTAAGGGTTATAGGTAGTATTTTGAAAGTTTTGTTTCATGTGTTAATTTGTTTAAAATCCATCTCCCAATAACAAAGATTTAATGAATTCATCGAATCATTAAGCTTGTAAACTTTTTGAATAACAATAAATTTTGTATGGATTTTAAAAGTCATCAAACCAATAACAATGAATTTTAATAAGAATGTCAAAATTCATTAACCAATAACAATGGATTTTGAAAATTTTAACAATCAACACAAATTCTACTTCCAATAACGCCCCCTTAGGGATTGAGATTTGAATTAGAGGATTTTTTAAGTTCATATATAAACTGAACTTAAATGCAAATGTTGATGTATGAAAAAGCCGACATTCTCCAAAATACAAGTAAATATTAATCAACAACTATACTTAAGTTTATTAAATAAAGACTTCTTTTCTTAATGTAGGAGATATGAGTGCTACTGTAAATATATATTAAAAAAATTAATAGATAAAGAAGCTCCAGTTCTTTTGAATTTCTTTTAGATATTCAACTACATTTTCAAATATATAAAACTTACTGATTATTGTATTGCATACTCTTATAATGAAGACAGATCTCATGTGAATGATGATATGGATATGTAAGTTAGAATCTTAAGAATTAATTACTCGTTTGTGTACGTGTCACAGGAATGAAGCTGGTTGGTGAATCAGAGAAACATGAGTGGGCGAAGGAAAACAAGGTAGTTGGTTGTGGTTACGATCCGAGGAAGAAGAAGGTTTACTTCACAGTCAACTCGCACTTGGTTCACGTCATTAACTGTAAAGCAGAGGAATTTGGGACACCTCTCTACCCCACTCTTGCTTCCAACACAGAGGCCACTGTTCTTGTTAACTTAGGGCAATCCCCATTTTATTATGGCCCGGCAAACGTGCATCGCATACCAAACCCGTGTGTTGGTGCTGCTCCCGGGCTTGAAGACAGTAAAGAGTTGTTCTCCATTGGGAGATTAGATTCTCAGTATTTAAGCAATTTTTTCATTAACAGAGGAAACAGTGATGAGATTGCAAGCGGGAGGGCCACTGTGGGAAATAGCCATAGACGTAAGATGGACTATGACGAAGAATCCGATGCCGACCTTTTTGAGATTGCCCTAGAACGTTCTGGTAGACCAAATCCTGCCAGGTTATAGCATTTTATAAGAACATTGTGACATTCCAATCTAGCAATTAGGGTCTAATTTTTTTCCGATTCAAATCATAACCTTAACTTGCATGGGTTTACTGATTCAAAAGATATATTGAAGCTTAATTTGTCTTTTTAAATATGTATGAAAACTGTGAAAAAAATATTCTTTTAGAAATAGAGTGAGTGACTTGCAACTTGCAAGGGTTTAGAGCATCCATCGATGAACTCTTTATGTGGAAGTTCATCTGGAGAAGTTCAAGTCAAAGTTAACTTATCCCAACCATTACCCAATCTGGTTGAAGTGGAGACAGATGAAGGTGATATTATCACCTTAGAGGTGTCTTATCCCAAATTACCTCCCATTTGCCCAAAGTGTCGTATTATAGGTCATCGCAATTCTGCTTGTACCATGATCAATCACTCTCCTAGTGCTAAAGTGCAGGAGACTATTGTCGGCTCAGTTTTGTTGAATCGGGAACCGCAGGCTGAAGTAACTGCGACTGATACGTTAATAGCTGATCTGCAAAAGATCGGTCCCACTCCTCAGGTCATCAGTGACATTGTTTCTCCTGATACCACAATATTGAAGACTGCCACTGTATTGGAAACTCTCCAAACTCCTTCTATCTCTCCTAAAAAGATTACAATCATTGCAAAGGCTGCTACAGAACAAAATTCATACGCAAAGGTTGTAGCTACTCCACATCGGATCTCATCTCCATCTTCTGTTCAGATTGAGTGTGCCGATACAGTCATTACCACTCCGACCAGCGCCAGTGCAGTTGTGACTCCACCCTTCTCCTCTCCCATGAGCGACAAACCTCCTCCTTGTGATGATATCTCATCCCATTTTCCGGTTAAACCTGTCACGACAAGTACTTTTGGTAATCTATTTGATAAAAATAGAGTTTTTATAGGTGATGATTGGAATGTGTCTATTCAAAAATCTCGTAGGGGTAGACGTTTAAAACCTTCTCAGAAGAAGCAAGAAATGCAATGGTCGCAAAGTCGTGGTTGTCGAGGCCGTGGTGGTCATAGAAACTAAGCTCGGGTCTTCCTATTGTCATTGTAGTCTTCCTTCAGTTTTTAGTTTTTAATTTGTTCTAAAAACTTTTCCTAGATTAAGCTAAATCTTAATCTCTTCTCTTCTAATCTTTTCTCTCTTTTGTATTGGTTAGTTTTTAAATTAATAAAAACCCTTTATCAAAAAAAAAAAAAAAAAAAACTTTTTTTGGGTTTTAAATTTTTTTTTTAAAAAGTNTTAAAAAGTTTTTGTAAAAAAAAAAAAAAATTGATGAACTGTGTGCTGACACGTGTCGAACTCGTTTCAGAGTCGGCTCCAAAAGCTCGTCTGGGAGAAGCGATTCTAAAGCCAGTCTCTGCCACATCATTGCCATGTCATTATATTTATTTTTTATTTTTTTCCTAAAATCTGTGTCCATTCTCTGGGATGCAGATACTCTTAGAGAATCTGCATCGTAGAGATGGGAAGCGTCTCTTTAAATAAAAAATAAATAAACATTTAAATATTTAATGATGTGTCAAGATTAAATAGTGGAGTCGGCTCTGTAGGAAACAGTTATAGAAACGTCTCTGAAGAAAAACTCTACCCATGTCATTAGGTGATTGGTTGAACTTTGTTTTTTATTTTTTTATTTTTTTTGTTATAAAAAACAGTTTTTTAGAGCTTTTTCTTTCGTTTATTTGATGCGGATGCTCTTAGTAATTCAAAAGATATATTAAATTTTTAATTTTTTATTAGTTTATAATTCATCATTATTAACTAATAAAAAATATATTATAAACAGAAAATTTTGATCTTTTTGAAACAACCATTTTTTAAATTATCTTTGTATTTTTGAAAGTTTTGTGTGAGTTCAACATTTATGGATCTAATAATACGAAGGCCAATCCGTCCTGAATTATCATTCAAAGTTGTGTTATGAAAATAAATCTTGTAAAGGAAAGTACGTGGCTGTTAAAACCGACATGAGTAAGGCCTACGATCGGGTGGAATGGCCATTCGTAGAATCACTCATGCGGAAATTGGGATTCGCAGAGCAATGGATCAACTGGATGATGTGGTGCATTAAATCGGTCAAATATAGGGTTTTCATCAATGGTCAACCACGCGGGCGGATAATTCCTAATCGAGGACTCAGTCAAGGAGACCCGTTATCACCGTATTTATTCATCTTATGTACGGAGATATTAATAACCAATTTGAAGAAGGCGGAGGAATGTAAGCTACTTACAGGACTGAAAGTGGCTCGGGCCAGCCCAGCGGTTTCCCATTTACTATTTGCAGACGCCAGTTTATTCTTCTGTAAGGCAACTATGGAAGAAAGTCAAGTCTTACTGCACTTACTGAAGCTATATGAACTGACCTCCGGCCAAAAGATCAACTTCGATAAATCATCGATACAATTTGGCCACACAGTGGATACAGGGATACGCACAGAAATTCACCGGATTCTAAGGATTGATAAAGTCGGGGGAATGGGGAATTATCTCGGAATACCGGAGAGTTTAGGAGGTGCGAAGACCAAAATATTTAATTTCCTTATAGACCGGCAGCAAAAACGGATCAATGGGTGGACCTCAAAGCTACTGTCCAAAGGAGGGAAAGAAGTTCTGATCAAATCGGTGGCCTTAGCAATACCTACACATGTGATGTCATGTTTTCGGTTACCAAAAGGGGTGACTAATAAACTTACTAGTGCGGTTTCTAACTTTTGGTGGAGTAATAATGGTCAAACTCGGGGAATGCATTGGGTCGCATGGAAAAAGCTATGTAGGCATAAAAATGATGGGGGATTGGGTTTTAGAGTTATAGAAGACTTTAATACGGCATTGCTGGCCAAACAACTATGGCGCCTAATAGATTACCCGGACTCCCTTTTTGCTAAAGTATTTAAAGGCAGATATTTTAGGAACTCTACGTCTTTGGATACAATTCGTTCGTACTCTACATCGTATGGATGGCGAAGTATCGTCTCGGCTCGGCCTCTGGTTCACAAAGGACTTATTAAAAGAGTTGGTTCTTGCACATCCATATCAGTATGGAATGATCCGTGGATTCCAGCTTCTCGCCCGAGGCCAGCAATTTGCAGAGGAGTCAATTATTATCCTCATCTCCGGGTGAGTGAATTAATAGACCCTTGTACAACAACGTGGAATCTCCCACTATTACGACAATTTTTTGACAGTACAAATGTATCACTTATAAATGGTATACCAACAACATCTTCATATCGTCCGGATTCATTTGGTTGGTGTTTCACTAATTCTGAACGTTATACAGTCAAATCGGGTTACTTAACAGCACAACAAGATTTGGATGAGGCTAGTGCCATCCCTTTTGGGCCAGACATCCGAAGGTTACAGACGTACGCCTGAACGGTTAAATGCCCTTCCAAATTAAATCATTTTATGTGGCAAGTTATCAAGGGAGTGTGGCAGTTGGAGCTCAACTACGAAAACGAGGTATGCAGATAGATCCACATTGTACGAGATGTGGGATGCAAGAGGAAACAATAAACCATGCGCTGTTTGAATGTCCACCGGCACTGCAAATTTGGGCTTTATCATCGATCCCCACACCACCGCAAGTCTTCCCCACAGCTGCGGTTTTCACTAATATGGCACATCTTTTTTGGCACTTGCCAAACGATGATCGCATGTCGGCCTATCCATGGATACTCTGGTATATCTGGAAATCACGGAATAATGATCTTTTCTCAGATAGGAATAAGGATCTTCGAGAGTATGTGGCTAAAGCGGAAGCGGAGGCAACCGCTTGGGCAGCTGCGCAAACCCGACAAGAAACGATGGATTCCATCGTGAGAGCCGTGGTAGAACCACGTACACACTCCATATATTGTCAATCTGATGGAGCATGGAAAGAAACGGAATGCCGCTCGGGTTTGGATGGTATTATCATAATACAATTACAGGATACGAACTTATGGGATCAAGTAATTTGAGGCGAGGGCTCACGCCACTTCAGATGGAAGTGGAAGCGTTAATATGGGCTATGCAGTCCATGATTCAACATAATAAGCAAAAGGTGGTTTTTGAGACAAACTGCTCTGACGTGGTGAAGATGGTGTCTAATCCTGAGGAGTGGCCGGCGTTTTCGATTCTTCTTGAAGAAATTGGAAAATGCAAGAGGAGGTTTACCACATTCGCCGTTCATCATATACCAAGGACAAAAAACACGAAGGTAGACAAGCTAGCACGAAGTGCACGAGATCTCCATCACGATGTCTATTATATAAACTCTATTCTACCGGTCTGGATTTCTGGAGCGTATAAGAAAATGCTGTTGACCAAAAAAAAAAAAAAAAAAAAAAAAAAAAATTATATATAGCCTTGTAATATGCTACCTATATTATTTTTCACATATCAAGTTAAACGAAGTAATTTCTTAGACTGGAGTTTAAAAACTTGATGCCTCAATACCTATTTAAATAAATATACTGACAAACATTTTTAAAAAAATTTAATAAGACATGTATATTTTGGGCGACGGAACATGAATTAAAGGGTCCGAGACGCGACAAGATAATTGAAAAATTGAAAATCAATTTCATAAGAAAACACCATGAGATAATAGGACAGAAAAATTCGGGTAATACAAATCAAACTCGCAAGTTTTTTGCGCAAAACTCTTTTGAATTTCGCCACAAATATTAAGAGATTCTATATTGCGGGTGATTTTAGATTTCATATGAATAATTTACATGGTTTTTAATTGAGAGTTTGTTCGAAAAAAAATTTAGTTTTTAATTTAGTTCACAAAAAGTGTCATTTTTTGCACAAAAAGACACTTTTTTCATGAAACAAAAAGAAAGATCCTACACCTCACACTTACATTCTGGAAAAGGAGGTAGTAAAAAATAAATAAGAAAAGCTTTGGAAAAACTGAGCGGATAAAGAGAAAATTCTAAAAATGTCAATGCAACACTGTACAGAGCTTTTGAAACTATAACGGTGTTTAAAAGGCGAACGAAAAAAGAGGAATCGATAAACATAGCTACAACGGCCACCTTCTCATATAGAGTTGGAACGTAAAGGGAAAAAAAGTTATCCTATGGCAGAGCCGAAGCAAAACCTAGTCTTCATCCTCGGTCTCTTCGTCATCATCCTCGTCATTGTTATCCCCAAACCTCCAGCCATCATCCACATTCTCTCTATCTTCCTCCGTCTCCTCGCTATCTTCTTCTTCTTCTTCTCTTTCTCCTCCTTGAAACGTTTCTTTCACTTGCCATGGTTTTTGGGCAATCCTTGCTTTGACCGGTGAAGATGTTGAGCCTTTCTTTCCAGCTTTGGCTGGTGGTGTCCTCATGCTCGGCTTAGCTCTGTTCTGTTGTTTATGCGTCTGGCTTTTCCCATTACCACTAGGGTGCTTCCTGTAAAAACCTTGGTCACTCCCGTCATCCAAATTGTTCCTGTCACCGCCATTGTGCTTGGTTGGTGTGGGGTTCTCCGTGTTCTCTTCTGGTAAATGCCCCGGATGCTCTCTCTTCAAGTGGAGTTTAAGCTTGTACTCATGCATGTAAGCTTTCTCACACCCATCGTAAGGGCATGCATATGGACGATCCGAAGTCGCTGCGCCATAACCAGCTGCAGGTGTTTTGACGGTCCGTGATACTTTCTCTGCAGGTGGAGTATATTTGGGCGTATCTCCAGTAACATTCTGTTAAAAACAAATTGTGAAATGAGAGAGATAAGTTCTACATATCAGTGTAAACATGAACCAATCTATGCACTTGTTCTGGCTATGCATAGCCTCACAGCGCAATTAGAGTGTATCAATAGTTAACACTTGTTCTGACACCAGAATCATTCAGAACTGTGTGTGTTTCTGCCAATTGTAACCTACTGATAAAGTGCTAATACCAGCAAGAAAGATAGCTCCATCGAGTGAAATTACTGAAGCTTATAACAATATCAGTTACTTCCCACGAAAAACTAAACCCAAGGGTTAGAAACAAAGACACACAGGCATCGAAAGCAACACAATCTCCACTAGTCTGTCTCAGCACAAGAAACATGCAATTTCAGGAAATAGTATTTGAATAGAGTAAGTGAAACCTTTTCATGGTAGGCAGCAATATGGTTCTTTAGCTTGTACTCATGAGCATATCTCTTTCCACACCCAGCGTATGGACAGATGTGGTAGTTTTCTTGGGAATGAGTCTTCATGTGAGATCTGAGGTTAAAATCCAAAGAGAACGCCTGCTTCCATCACCCCCAAACAAAAGTTAGTTACAGCACAAGAAGAATCAAGTTTTCTAAAGTTACAGAATCATTCACCTTTCCACAGCCTTCATAAGTGCATACAAAGTCCCTAGCCCCAGTATGAATGAGATAGTGTCTCTTCAACTTTGAACTATCCAGAAATTTCTGTTACACACAACACAACACACAAGGAAAATGGGTCTCCAATTGAAAATCGTCAAACTGTGTGTTAAGGTATCGCATTTGTACCTTCTCACATCCTACGACATCGCAGACATACTGCCTTTCTCCATGGATGTGGGAATGCTTTCTCAAGGCACTGGCATCGAAGAAAGTCTTCCCACATCCGCCGTAACTGCATAGAAACAAAACCTCTGTAGTTGGTTCCGGCTCAGGCTCCGGAACATCACTCTCTTTCTCTTTTTCTTTCAGGCTCTTTACCGTTTCCTCTGTACCAACAACAAACCAAAACTCCATCACTCACCAAACAGAGACAATTATACCACAGAGAGGAGAACGACAGGTATATCTCTATATGAACAAGAAATAGCAGAAACTGAAATAGGCAAAAGCATCAAAATTTCACCTGTGACCCATTTGCGAAGATAGCACTTTCCACCTGTAGTGACAATATCTTGTGGTACCCTGAAGAAAGGAGAATAAAGAACGCAATTCATCATCGTCGAACATGTTTTTTGAAACTACCATGTATGTAAGCCCTAATCATGTGTTAATTTGCATCTTTTTGTTTGAATCAGAAAGAGTTTTTCCGAATTTACCACTCCTTAATCCACTTAACAGCTGGAGCCTTGGATTTGAGGATGGGACGTCTTTCGAAAGGATTATGATAAGGATAGTGCTGATGCTCCATCGATTCCTCTGTCAAATTTTGCAGATCGATGAATTTCGGAATTGATGTGGACAAAATCTGGGGGAGATAATTAGGGCTCTTAGAGTTTTTTTTTTTTTTTTTTTTTTTTTGGGGGAGAGAACCNAAGAGAACGATCCGTGAGAGAGAGAAGAAGACCTTAAAACTTTGATAATGGAGTCCCGGTTCGATTGCCGGTTTGCAACTGTGTTTTATGCCGGTTCGTGGACTTGACCGGTTTACGTTTGGTAACTTGGATTTTGCCGTTCCGACTCGACCGGTTTACGTTTGTCTTTTCCGAAGCAAAATGGGTTTTTTTCTGAATTCTATAAACGTCTTTTTTTTTTTTTTTGAACTTTATTCTATAAACGTCTTTAAAGGTCGGTTTGATCACCAAAAATACGTGCACTTATTGAGAGTCAGGCACGAGTGGTTAAATCTCCGGTTCCATAATCCCAGTTAATTAAAATTTATTGTATTAATTGTTAATGGTTATGATAGCTTTACTCGGGTGCACAACCAGAGTTCAAGTTCACCTAGATCTATACACTTTTCTTTTTGTTTTTTTAATGGAACATGAAAACACGAAGTTTTTTTTAATGGAACATGAAAACACGAAGTTTTTCTGAATTCTATAAACGTCTTTAACCGTCGCTTAAAGGTCGGTTTGATCACCAAAAATACGTGCACTTATGGGGTGCAGGAACCACCTGTATCTTATGCCAAGACCCAATTGAGACACGGGACCATCTATTCTTCTCCTGCCGTTATTCGGCGGCAGTATGGGGTGCTCTAAGCAAGGGCTTGTTGAAAGGCAGGTACACAACGGACTGGACAAACCTCCTCTCTATCATCTCTGACACGAGCCAAGAGCCTATCACCCTCTTCCTCACTCGATATGCATTCCAAGCGACGGTACATATATAGCATCTGGAGAGAAAGAAATTCACGTCGTCACGGGGAGACACCTATCCTCCAAACTCAGCTCATTCGAATCATTGACAAGAACGTTCGTAACCGTATTCAAACAATCCGCTACATGGGAGATTCCAAATATGAAGAAGCACTCCAAGCATGGTTCGGTGCCCGTCTAACCTAGCCTGAGTCTCTTTGATGTATTCTCATTAAATAAGTTTCAACCTCTAGTTTACACGTGTTTGTACAAAAGTTTGGTTTTTGAATTAATTTTACATAAAATTCAAAAAAAAAAAAAAAAAAACGTGCACTTATTGAGAGTGAGGCATTATTGGTTAAATCTCCGGTTCCATAATTACAAAAGTGTGAGTTGATACAATTCTGCTACGTTCGAAATCACCTCTAGGATGAAGCCTAGTGCATGCTTGAAGTAGAATGAAAAGTGCATTTGCACTAAGCCTCCAAAATATTTATTTGTATATAGGCTCTCCCAGTTAATTAAAATTTATCGTATTGTTAATGGTTATGATATGTTACTCGGGTGCACAACCAGAGTTCAAGTTCACCTAGATCTATACACTTTTTTTTTGTCTTTTTAATGGAACATGAAAACACGAAATTACAAAACCGAACTAGGTGAGCTTCGTATCCCTAGCGACCAAACCAAAAATCTAAATCACAAATCAAAAAGTGTTAAATTCGGGTTACTCATGGAACCTAAAACCAATTGGCAATAGGTGGAGAACCCCAACCCTTTATATATATTATTTCATTATTTCTCCAACTACCGATGTGATACTTTCTATCATCAACACCTCCCCTCACGCTCAAGCATCATTATCTGAAGCATGGTCAATTATGGGAATAATATCCACGAGGTGGCCTGATGCAGCGTGGACTCCTTCTTTCATTTTGCTTTAATTTCACGTTTTATGTTAATCTTTCTTGTTGTTTCTTAATCTTTGCTTTTTCTTAAATAAACTATCGTTTTTCCTTTTCTTAAGCCGACTTCGGCATTAGCTATCCTTATATAAAGAGATGATGCCTTGAGTTGTAAGGACACATCATATATTATTATTAATCAAAGAAGCTTTGCTTTTCTTCTTCTCTTGAATTCGGCTAGAACTAAGGTTCTCAACGACTTCGAAATTGTGTATTTCGTTTGGGAATTCTTAGACTAAACAATCGAGATCACAAATCCTATCGGTTACTAAGGTGTTCTACATCAGTTGGTATCAGATTCCAGGTGTTTTAATTTCTCAATTAAAACCAGATCTGATTTGAATTATGGCCCCTCGCAAAACAAAAGCTGAGGAGCTTCATGACGAGCAGCAGTAACGACCGCGATGACAACAGTTCTCCAAGACCAGCAGACACGTCGCCGTGATCGGCGAGACAACCTCTCACACTCACAGGTCGAGAGCGCTGACGAGTATGAAACTAGTGATGATGATGATGGAATGGCAGAAAATCTTTTTGCCGCTCCGAATCGGGATCGGGATCAACGACAACGGCAAGGACAACACACACACTCGTCATGTCAATCACCGTGATGAAATTGGAGAAGAACGCCGTGACGTTCGCAACGACGACCAACATACTCATCCTCCTTCTCGTTGGGAATCAGCTTTTAAGATGGATATTCCAGAATTTTCAGGCACTCTCCATCCAGAAGAATTTGTCGATTGGTTGTGGAAGAGATACTCGACTTCAAACAGGTTCCAGATGACATGCGTGTCCCTTTAGTAACGACTAGTTTTAAAAACCGTGCATCAGCTTGGTGGAATCAACTCAAAGAATCACGTCGTTGCTCGGGCAAATCAAAGCTTGAATCTTGGGAACGATTAAAAAAACATATGCGTCGGAGCTTCCTACCATATAATTATGAACGTACACTTTACAATAAACTTCAGAATCTTCGACAAGGCTCACGGTCTGTCGATGAGTATGCAACTGACTTCTTTCAGATGATTGCTCGTGCTACGTTACTCGAAACAGAGGAACAACTGATTTCTCGATTCATTGGCGGCCTCCGCAATCAACTCCAACTTGCACTGCAACAATTTAACCCGTCTTCAATTTCGGAAGCTCATCAGAGAGCTATTGGTTTAGAGCCAGTAAATGGTCTTCTGTGGGTTCGCGTTCCCATCTTCCTCAATCCGCATCACATCAAACTCCCTCGAGCTACTCTCCGAGAAACAAGCATCTCTGTCTGATTCTATCGCTAATACTTGACCGGCTCATACTGCCGCTCTCCGATGCTACAACTGTGGCGAGAATGGTCATCGCCAAACTTTGATCACACAAGATACAGATTTCAGTGGTGAGCCTCGTTTTGACGATTACGACTCTGAACAAGATCACGATGGAGTTATAATTGAAGGAGACACTGGACCGGCTTCCCAACTTCTAGTAGTTCGTCGCAATTGCCTGGCTCCCCAGGCAAACAAAGAGAACCACTCTTTTTCGGACTACATGTACAATTAAGGGAAAGATTTGCAAGCTCACTGTGGATTCCGGCAGTTGTACCAATCTCCTTTCGGAGGAAGCAGACAAGAAATTGGGAATTCCTACAACACCACGCCCTTCTCCGTACCTTTTAGCGTGGCTTGATGCTTCTGCAGATTTACGAGTCTCGAAACAGGCTGTGGTACCTTTTTCCATTGGATCTTACCAAGATGAAGTCGAATGCGATATCGCCCCTATGGATGCTGGCCATCTACTTCTCGAACGACCGTGGGAATATGATCGTGATGTCCTCCATAAAGAGAAATCTAACACTTATCGCCTTCATTTTTGGTAATCGCACAGTGACGCGCTATTGCCTTCTCCAGAACAGTATGATGTTTCTCGTTCTACAGCTCAACGACAGACAGAAAATTCAGCGTCGGGAACTGTTTAGTCTCTATTAATCATTCCTAAATCTGACTTTGAAACAGAGTTGCGTGAAAATTCGCCTCTATGGGCCTTAGTAACTTCACCAGTGATCGATCCTTCTTCAGCTCCTACACCACCGGAGTTCATTGGTTTACTCGATCGTTTCTCTGACGTTTTTCCGGCGGATCTACCTCAAGGACTACCTCCTTTGCGGGATATACAACATCATATCGACTTGATTCCTAATGCTAGTCTGCCCAATCGTCCTCATTACCGTATGAGTCCTCAAGAACATGATGAGCTAAGAAGACAAGTATAAGCTCTTATTCTTAAAGATCATATTCGAGAGAGCCTCTGTCCCACAGCGGTTCCAGCCTTACTCATTCCCAAAAAGGAAGGTTCTTGGAGAATGTGTGTCTATAGTAGAGCTATCAACAAAATTACAGTCCGTTATCGATTCCCTATTCCACGTTTGGACGATCTCTTGGATCAAATTGGCCATGCCTCGATTTTTTCCAAACTTGATTTGAAAAGTGGTTATCATCAAATTCGTATTCGTTCGGGTGATGAATGGAAGACGGCCTTTAAAACAAGGGAAGGACATTTTGAATAGATGGTTATGCCGTTTGGATTATCAAATGCGCCAAGTACATTTTATGCGGGTGATGAATCAAGCATTACGGCCTTTCATTGGTAAGTTCATCGTTGTCTATTTTGATGACATCTTAATCTTTAGTAATGATCTTACCAGTTATCTCAAACATCTTGAGGTTGTCTTACTTGTGTTGAGAGGCGATAAACGTTTTGCGACACGTCAGAAGTGTATTTTTGGGTCTTCACAAGTCTTGTTTTTGGGCTATATTGTGTCCAGTCAGGGCTTATCCGTGGATCCAAGCAAAGTGGAAGCCATTCGATCATGGCCAACACCTAAATCCATTAGTGATGTTCTCTGTTCTAAAAAACGGCCGATTTACCGATCAATCGCGTGGTAAATAGCACAACGGTTGTTCACTGTTGCGATTAAGACAAATCGGTCAACTTAATTGGTCAATCTTTGAACGGCCGCTTAAACAGGTTAATCGATTTCGAAACCGATTTATATATTAAGGTAAATTTTTTTACTTTTAGCGACAAACTATAGGCTTCGAAGCCCACTACCCCAAATTGGAGTGAAATATGTGTAATAATTTATAGGGGGTCTTAGACATCTCTTTTCTTTCGGGCAAGAGTCCAAAATAGTCTTATTATAGAGAAATAAATCTCATTTGGTTTTCTATAATCTTTTTTTTTTTTTAAATTCTTTTACTGAGCTCTGTGATAACTGAGTTTAAGTCTTCTACCTTTTTATTTATTGTTTCTATCTGCGTTTCTTCTTGTTGAATTTTATGTTTAGTTAAAGGTTCTTCTAATTCGATTAGTCTATTTCTAGGAATCAAACTACTAGATCCTTCTGTTATTTGAAGATTAGAAAATCTCCTACTATGTTGTCTTAAAAAACTTTCTTGTATTTTATCCTTTCGTATTATAGTACTAGTTCTATTAAATAATGTTTCTGTATACAATCGGTTAAGATTCTTATAATTCATGC
>OVBJ01002896.1:0-14845 GCA_900406535.1 Noccaea bulbosa
TTCGAACAATTGCAAAACTAACCTCCACGTGGAGTAGACCTCCAAAGCGGTGTACGACGAGTTTTTTTTGTTTGCAAAGGAAATGGCTGGGTCAGATCTGCGTTGACGAGTAAACCGAAATGGAGGTCTACCATTACTTGGTAGACCTCCATTTTGGTCTACTGTTGCGGACCAAAACTGAAATTCTTAGATTTTTGAAAAAAATGTTACCTGACCGCCGGAGAAAGACTCTTTGAGGGCTAAGAACTTAGATTTAGGCCTTCAATAACGAATTCCGGTCGTCACCGTAAGCTAAACCACCGGAAGTGCCAAGACCCAAGATTTGAGATTGCTTATAGAGTTCTTGAGATGAAAATGGAGAGAAATTGGAAGAATTAAAGTTTGTGAGAGTTTGTGAGATGAAGAAATGAGGAATACTAGCCTCAAAAGTGAGTTTTCAGAGCATTAAGAGCTCCAAATTGGTTGAAAATGGTGGTTGGAAACATTGATGATATGATATTTTCGAAATTAAATGTAGAAGATGAGGGGTGTTTGGTCTTTATGCAGATCTGATAGACCGCAGTAGTGGTCTACCACTCGAAAAAGTAATGTCATTCTCGTAAATAATTGGACGAAAAAAAAAAAAATCTGAAAAAGGTTGGTTTTGCATTTGACCAAATGTTTTGGTCTAAAAGTGAAAAGAATTTGTGCTATCATTGGAAAAAAACTTATGAGTCTATTTTTAGGAAAAAAACAAAATTGTCCATTTTGGAAAATTTCCCTAATGTCTATCAGTATTATTTGAAAGAAAAGAAAATTAGGCTACAAATTCCAAAAAGATATGTGATTTTAAGCCTTTAATCTTGTGATATTTTTCTTTATCAAAAAAAAATCTTGTGATATTTTTGTGTTCTCATCTTCTGTTCATGTAAATCTCGTTTTCAGTATTAGTTTTTGTTTTTCGTTTTTTTTGAAATACACCAAGAGTTGAATTTTCTATCCCACTACTAAATTATTGTTGAAGAAAAACTTAAAAATAAAATTTTGTGAAAATTAAATAAAAAGATTTGAGATCGGGGTAACGAGGTTTGTAAAAGAAAAAGAAAATAGGATTGAAAATTCTACTCCTATTCATAGACACTAAAAGACTTAAGAGTTGAATTATTGGGTGCTCTACACTTCTTAGGTCGTATTACGTTTTTTCCTACTGCTGGACCCGTTGGACCCGACACCAACAGTTACTGTACACCCGACGGCGACACCAACAACTTTTAACTTTTTGTGTTTAGATTCTCTCGTAACATTCTATTTTGTTTTAAATAAAAGAACGTGTTATATAATAACTAAATAGGAGAAAGGTTCTTAAACGGTAGTATACATTTCATACATATATATAGAGATAGTCTATATTTCTAAAAGAATACAAAAATAAGATGAAATGGTGTGTAATAAAAAGGTATTTTCATCATAATTGGAGATATTATATGTACGTTGTGGATTACATAGACATCAGCCTAGCTAGTTTTAGTAACAATCTTGTCTTATTGATTTATAAAATTTGTATTTCTTCCCACTTGACAATATATATCCAATTTATGAGTTAGCCTTAGCCACAAATTTTATAAAATGACTTATAAATATTTATCTCTATTTTTGAAACTGAGTAAATAAAGAGAAAAGGAAATTTCTATAAAGAGCAAGAGACTTCTTAACTCAAATAAGTAAGTTATACAAATGGCTAACATTTGGCTTCTATCACTTCTCTTCTTAATCACTTTTCTGGCCCTCGCTGCTTTCAAACGCTCAAAGAGGCAGAACCACCGGAAACTACCTTCTCCTCCTGGATTTCCGATCATCGGAAACTTACATCAGATCGGCGAGTTACAACATCAGTCTCTATGGAACCTCTCAAAGAAGTATGGTCCTGTGATGCATATGAAGCTTGGAAAAGTCCCAGCGGTCATTCTTTCTTCCTCTGACACAGCAAGACAAGCTCTAAAAGACCATGACCTCGATTGTTGTAGCCGTCCCACCTTAGCAGGTACTGAAAAATCTCACTCTCACAACACGTTATAACTTTTTAAATGTTTACTTCATATATATGGATGTTGTACACTACTCAGGGCTAAAAGCGCTCTCTTACAACTACCTGGACATTGGTTTCTCTCCTTTTAATGATTACTGGAAAGACATAAGGAAGCTCGCTGTTATGGAACTCTTCAGTAACAAGAAAGTTCACTCGATTCAACCCATCAAGGACGAGGAGGTCAAGAAACTGATGGATTCAATGGCCGAATCCGCTTCTCAGCAAACTCCTGTTAACCTGAACGTTAAGCTTCTTACTTTAACTGCTAGCGTTGTATGTAGGGCAACATTTGGTGTGACTTTTGAAGACACTCTACTTAGCGATAAAAATTTAGGTGAGATATCCCGTGAGGCATTCGAGATGATGGCAAGCTTCTCTGCCTCGGATTTTATTCCGTATGTCGGTTGGATCGTCGACCGGTTCACGGGTTTAAAAGGGAGGAGAGACAAAAGCCAGCGAGAGCTCGATGAGTTCTATGAGCAAATGTTTGATATGCACAAAGAGGGAAAAGAAAAAGGGAGTGAAGATTTCGTGGATCTGCTCTTGAGGTTGGAGAGAGAGGGAACTGTTGTTGGACATGACAAACTCACAAGAAATCATATCAAAGCACTCTTGATGGTAACTATAACTCCATATATCGTAAAATACTATTGTTAGGACCCTATGATTTCTAATATTTTAAAGTGATACTATTAATAAGTCAGATGAATTAATATTTATTATATTTATGCTATAATTGTTTTTGGGTCTTGACATGTTTCAACTTTAATCTTATTCGTTTTTATGAATTTATTCATTGCATAAAATTAAAATTTGATGTAGTATTATAGATTAAGGGTAATAGACTAATAGCCTTCTTGTGATTGAAATGTTTTTATTTAGGATATGTCTCCCATAATAATATTGTGAATCGGTTTTTACTGAAAAACATAGATGTAGTGGCTTTCATCGAATCTGGTTGTTGGAGATAATTATATTATGCTAAATTAAATAAATGTTTAGGCTGTCTTACATTTCTAGGAGTTGTCTTACATTTTCTGTTTTAATTTAGCTGAACTTTGGCGTTAAATTTTTTTAATTAATTTATTATTTTTTCGTGTTTATTAATTTATTGAGTATTAATTTATAAGGACTTTAGTGTATGAGATTCTTACATGCATGTTTGTTTATGTTCTTGTAAATAGTATAACATTCTTTTAGCATCGACTCTTCTGCAACTACAGTGATAGTCCTTTTTGATTTTGTCACAGGACGTTCTTCTAGGAGGAGTCGACACATCTGCAATTACAATGACATGGGCAATGACAGAACTTGCTAGAAACCCTAGAGTGATGAAGAAGGTTCAATCTGAAATCAGAAACCAACTTGGGAACAACAAATCCATGATCAGCATTGAAGACACAGATCAGCTAGATTATATGAAAATGGTGATCAAAGAAACATGGAGACTCCATCCTCCAGCACCTCTTCTTGTCCCAAAAGAAGTAATAAATGAATTTGAGATCAACGGCTACGTGATCGAACCCAAGACAATGCTCCAAGTGAACGTTTGGGCTATTGGGCGTGATCCGGACACCTGGAAAGACCCTGAGATGTTTCTACCGGAAAGGTTTCTTGATAGTAACATTGATACAAAAGGACAAAACTTTGAGTTGTTACCGTTTGGGGGTGGCAGGAGAATCTGTCCTGCGATTTTCATGGGGACAACAATGGTTGAGTTTGGTCTTGCAAATATGTTGTATAACTTTGACTGGAAGTTACCAGAAGGCATGGTTGTCGAAGATATTGACGTGGAAGAAGCTCCTGGACTCGCCGTGAGCAAGAAAAATGCTCTTCTACTTGTCCCTGTTAAGTACTTGGATCGTTGATCACCTAAAGTTCTTCGTCGATTGTACCTTTTAATAAAATGAAAAACTCTTGTTCCTTTGTGTGTTTGATCAACGAATTGTTCCTCGAAATGTTGAGAATTTCCACTAGTAATAAATTGTTTCTGTTTTCGTAATATGTGTTTTGATTTTATGTTCTATGTTCTATAATGATATGAAATATGTGCATATTTTCTATCTTCAAGTGCCAAGCAAAGAACCAACTATTCGATCATATATAATTATAATCGTTATGACTAAAACAGTTTGGTCAACTAAAGTTGGAAATCAAAAGAATCAACAAAAGTTGAGAATTTTTCCGGATAATATAAAAGTTGGAGTGACTGGAACATGAAAAATATATAAATCAATGGCACATCCTACCAATTCCAAAAGACCTCTTCTTCTATCATTAAAGAAAACCCACAAAAGAAAGAAAGATAATGACATTGGAAATTACCTACCAAATCCTTCTCTTATCTAAACAAAGTATTACGAAAATCTCAAAAATCAAACTACAATATTGGAACAAAAAAATAATGATTGAAATCAATCTTGTCACCATCATCTTCACTCACCCTTTGTGTGGTCCAATCAATCTAAGAGAGTGCAAGAAGAACCGAACTAAAGTCAACAAAATCCATACAAATGTTTTGGTAAAGAAAATGTTTAGTGCTTTATATGGACGAACAAGGTAAGGCTTATACAAAGGACTCTTATAATTTGACTACGTCAACTTCTTTACAGAGAGTCCCATGGAATCTGACTGTGTCCCCCCACTTTCTGCTAAAAAAAGTCGTCTCCTCTATCATCATCAACACAACTAATTTACCTTTAGTGGGTTCCAACTTCTCTGAAACAGAGGACCAAGTGTGTCCTTCAAGTCTTTTTTGCAGTTGGAGACTAGGTAAACAGAGTGAGACAAGGCCAGCTTTTTGAACAAATGGGATGTCGGTAAGACTTTTTTTCTTCTCAATCTTCTCTTGTTTCCTTTTTGCACCTCCCAAAAAAAGTTCTTGATCAATTTCTGAAAACCAATCAAATCTCTTATTACCCTAATTCTGCTTTTATCTACGTTTTCAGACTCAAGAAGATATCAGCACAACTGAGACACTGATTGGATCGTTGTTGAAGTCCATTTCCGAGTTAATCAGATCTTTGGAGTCCTTACAAGCAGAAAGAGAGAGCTTCCTTGAATGCGCGTGCTATTTCTATCGAGTCTCAGTCGTGTTAATGGAGATACAGACAGGGGAGATCGCAGTCATATGTTCAACTGACGTTCTTGAATCACTATCCGAGAGTATAGACGCAGCCAAGAATCTCGTCGAGTCTCAAGAAAGCAATGGACCAGAATCAAGAAGCGTTGAGGCAGGTTTGGAAGGCGTTGTGAAGCAGATAGGTGAAACTTTGAAGTCCATACCTGAATCAACAATCAAAGAGGAAGAATATATAGGAGTGGTTGTCCAGACTCTTTCAAATGAGATGCAGAATGCTAACATTGGAGATGGTAGTAAAAGTGAGGTCTTACAGAATGTGGAGAAGAAGATATCTCCAAGGGATACACCGGAACTGGTGTCAGAGCAAATAGAGTCAGATCTTTACCCCACTGATCCTGAGTTTTCCTACGAAAGTTTCCTGAGTGAATCACAATCACAAATAAGCGAGATACCAGATATCCCAAGCCAGAGCACAATTGGTAGCAGCCGGAGAAAGTATGGAGCTCTGAGTGAATCACAATCACAAATAAGCGAAAGACCGGACATCGCAAGCCAGAGCACAAATGTTAGCAGCCAGAGAAAGTACGGAGTTTTGAGCGAGTCCTTGTCAATGTTACCACAGGTGACACAGTTCATGGAGCCTCCATACCAAGCTTTCATCTGCCCATTGACCAAAGAGATAATGGAAGATCCAGTCATAACAGAAACAGGAGTAACCTGCGAAAGAAAAGCAATAACAGAATGGTTTGAGAGATTTGAAAACTCTGATGAGATTACCTGTCCAGTTACGGGACAAAAGCTGACAACCGGGTTAAGTCCCAATGTTGTCTTGAAAACCATCATTGAGGAATGGAAAGTACGAAACGAGGCAGCAAGAATCAAGGTGGCTCACGCAGCTTTATCCTTAGGCGGTTCAGAGAGCATGGTGATCGAGGCGTTAAGAGATCTGCAAATGACCTGTGAAGGAAAAGAGTACAACAAGGTACTAGTCCGTGAAGCTGGGATCATTCAGTTGCTCGACAGATACATGAAATACAGAAGCAAAGATGTGAGGTGTGAACTTCTGCAGTTGCTAAAGACACTGGCAGACGAAGACACTGATGATGGAAAGGTTGGATCTTACTTGTGATGGCACTAGTCTATTTCAATAGTTCTTGTTTCAATAGAATTTTATATCTCAAAGTTTATTTTACAGGAAATGATTGTGAAGACGATAACTATGTCAAGCTTAATCAAATTTTTGGGAAGCAGTCACCAGCCTGTAAGACATGCAGCATTAGTCTTACTGCTTGAGCTTTCAAAATCTCAACATGCATGTGAGAAGATTGGCAACGCTACAGGGGCCATATTGATGTTAGTTACCTCCAAGTATAACAAAGAGTCGGATGCCTTTGCGTCTGAAACAGCAGACCAAATCTTAAGAAATCTTGAGAAGTTCCCTAATAACATGAAGCAAATGGCAGAGAGTGGGCTTTTGGAACCTCTTCTCAGTCATCTAGCAGAAGGTAAAACTTCACCGCCTTTTTCTATCCAAAGTTTATGAAGCCAATTTGTCATACAAGCATAACCTGGAGTGAAATTATTAACAAGAAAATGATGTTGACTAATATCGAATTAATATGCAGGAAGTGAAGAGACGCAGATGGTAATGGCTGCATATCTTGTGGAGATTGATATTGGACATGAGAAGAAAACTTACGTAGCTGAGAAGGCTTGCCCTGCGCTCATTAAGCTAGTGCAAAGTGAAAACACTGAGGCTAGAAGAGCCGCCTTCAAAGCTCTTGCTCATATCTCGTTGTATCACCCCAACAACCAGATACTTGTAGAAATTGGCATCATCAAGATCATGGTCGAAGAGATGTTCACCAAGCGGATGTTCAGTGATCTGAGGAACTCCAGGAATGAAGCTGCGACGATACTTGCAAACATACTTGAATCCGGGGTGGAACATGAGACCTTTGAGGTGAATACTCATGGCCACACATTAGGCTCTGATTACTTTGTATACAACATCATCCAAATGCTCAAGAACTCAAGCCCGGATGATCTAAACATTGATCTGATCAGGATTCTCATATCCTTGTCCAAATCACCCAGAGCAATGGAAACTATTGTTTCAGTGATCAAAGAAACCGACGCAAGCTTTGCCATGATAGAGCTCATCAACAATCCTCATGAAGAATTGGGGGTTGGTGCTTTAAAGCTTCTCATAGCACTTACACCTTTCATCGGCCACACACTATCAGAGAGACTATGTAAAACTAGAGGCCAGCCAGAGAATCTTATCCAGTGCCCAGTAGAAGCAAATCAGATAACAGAAAAGCATGCTGTTTCAGCCAAGTTACTTGCTAAACTGCCACACCAAAATCTCACTCTTAATCTAGCATTGGTCAGCGAGAGCATAGTCTCTAAGATTCTGCATGCAATCCATCTGATTCAAAGAAGCGGAACAAGAGCAAGCAGGTATGCAACTGATTTCCTGGAAGGTCTAGTTGGCATCTTAGTGAGATTCACAACTACACTGTACGAGTCCCAAATGATGTACCTAGCCAAAAACCATGATTTGGCATCAGTGTTTGCTGATTTATTGATGAAAACATCAAGCGACGAAGTTCAAAGGCTATCAGCAACTGGACTACAAAATCTATCATCTACAACTATGACTTTATCGAGGCCACCCCAAGCTAGGAACACGAAATTCATGGCATCACTGAGTATGCCTAGGTCCTTCTCCATCCGTTCATCAAAAAAGAAGCAAATAGAGATATGCGCAATCCACAGAGGGGTATGTTCTGCAAAAAACACATTTTGCTTGGTTGAAGCAAATGCAGTCACAAAGCTTCTAGCATGTTTGCAGAGTGATAAAGTGGAGGTAGTGGAGTCAGCATTATCTGCTATATGCACGCTATTGGATGACAAAGTTGATGTGGAGAAGAGTATAAGCATGCTGAGTGGAATGAATGCAGTACAGCTTATTCTAAATGCAGTCAAAGAACACAAGAAAGAGTCTCTAATGCAGAAAGCATTTTGGATGATTGACAAGTTCTTGATTCGAGGCGGAGAAAAGTATGCCTCTGACATATCACAAGACAGGATGCTCTCAGGTATGTTGGTTAGTGCCTTCCATCGTGGAGATGGTAACACAAGGCAGATGGCAGAAAATATTTTGAGGCGTTTGGACAAGATGCCAAGTTTCTCTATCTATATGACAGAGAAAAATGAAATGTGAGAACCCGTAATGCATGACTACTACGATTTATTGCTCTCTTTGTACTCACTGTGCATAAAGGTTTCAGTTTGAATGTGATATTACGTTATGATCACACAAAAATAAGTAGTTCAAATATAGAGAATTTTAGATTAACATCCTCCTAACGGCCAGATTGTCATTTCATATATATGTTATATTATATAGAAGGTAAAAGAACTAGTGGTTGTGGGCCTATACCACCTGTATAGCACAATGATTACAGCGTATTAAAAACAAACGTGAAAGGAAACTAAACTAAACTAAAGCCAAATCCGGATAGATCTTACCACCTATGTTCTCTCCATATTTGTTCACCTTGTAGTCGAATTATAACGGTTCAAAATTTCATAAATGCTCCTTGTTGAAATTTCTTGGCCAATTCGCCTGATGGGGCTCAGAATCTTACTGAAAAATATCGGCAGCATAAATAAAATTAGGAGGTAGAAATCGAGAAAATATTGGAAGCAAAGAGGGATAAGTCTTACTTGTTTATATTGGAAGCAAAGAGGGATAAGAAGTTCATATGGAGCGACTCCTTGTCCAAGTAAACTGGCTTACAGTACAACTGAATCTTCCCTACCCTGTTCTGATTTTGTCAGACATCATTATTAGCTCTATGTGTCAGAAACCTACCAGAAGTCTCCGCATGAGCAAGTTCCATCTTTAAAGCGGTGAAACCTGACAGCATCTCTAACAATTATCTCTCTACCAGTGACGCTGGAGATATGTTTAGTGGCAGTGTGGCAATCCACACACACTCTAAGATTTTTGCCTACTCTAATAGGTAAGCCTGAGGGTACAAATATCAATCCAAAAGCGATTGCGAGCCTTTCACTGTGATAGTTAAGCATCTTTATCTTCACTGGCTCCTCGACATCATGGTGAACAAAACTCGTATCCGGTTGATAACCATCATCAACGATTTTCTGGTTCAACTCCTCGAGCTTAGCATATATCTGTTCCAGATACGGACTTGACTCGTCATCCGCTGAGAAACTGTGCAATCTTCCTTTCCATTTGATCCAGCTCTGTCCAGGTTCTTTTCTCACTTTCTTCTCTCTCATTCCCCGCCTTAACTGCGCCACGCAATCCCACTCCCCTTTCGAAGCATATATGCTTGATAGTAACGTATATCCAGCAGGATGATGAGGATCCAGTTCTATGAGTGACTCAGCCGCCCATTTACCTATTTCCAAGTCACCTTTGTTCCTACATGCGCTGAGCAAAGTGATCCAACCAACTGCGTCTGGAGGAAAAGGCATCCCATTGATGAAACTCATGGCGTCCTCTAACCTTCCAGACCGACTGAAGAGATCGATCATGCAAGAATAGTGACCACTACTCGGTACTATTCCATATTCATTTACCATTAACTCAAAATATCTCTGTCCTTTCTCCACTAATCCTGCTCTACTACAAGCTGATATAACACCAGTCAAAGTCACTCCATCAGGTCTTAGTCCATGTTGCACCATTCTGTCAAACAACTCAATAGCCTCAATAGCCCTTCCAAATTGGGCATACGCGGAAACCATTGCAGTCCAAGAGACTTCATCTCTGACACTCATCTCATCAAACAGCCTAGTGGAATCATCGATGTTTCCACATTTTCCATACAGAGTCACCAATGAATTCGAAACAACGACATAATGTATAAGGCCAGAGATTACCGCTTTTCCATGAAACTGGGAGCCCTCTTCTAAGCTAGATATGTTGGCACACGCACTGATCGCTTGTCCCAGGGTATAGTGATCCGGGTCAATCCCACTTCTTTGCATATCAATGAAAATCTTAACAGCTTCTTCAGCACGACCGGTCTGGCCATAACCCACAACCATTGATGTCCAAGACACAACATTCTTCTTCTTCATCTTATCAAAAACTGTCTTTGCGTAGTCTATACACTTACACTTGCAATACATGTCAATGAGAGCACTGCCTACATGCACGTGGTCATGAAGATTGCTCCTGATTATGGAACCATGAATCTGTTTCCCTTGGTTTATCGCTCCTAATCCCCCACAAGCAGGTAACACACTTCCAAACGTATACTGATCCATCTTCAAGCCTTCCGTTTTCATCTCTCTGTAAAACTCAAGAGCCTCCTTTGCAAGTCCATTCTGAGCAAGACCTTGTATCATCGCTGTCCAAGAAACCGAATCTTTCTCCATTCCCTGAAATAACTGCTGTGCATCTTTGATCATTCCACAAGCTAAAAGCCCTCCCATCAGAGAGTTGTACATGATCGTGTTTCGATCCTCGAAACCGTAAAAGACCTTCTTTGCATCAGAGATGAGACCAGCTTTTGCATACATATCCAGCAGTGGGCTCCCAACTAAAAGATAATACTCAAACCCACGTTTCACAATCTGCCCATGAATCTGCTTGCCAAGACTAACATGTCCGTTGGTGGAAGAAAGATTCAGCATTGTCATGAACGTAACCCTTGTCAAATTATCAGAGCCATCTTTCATCACCATCATCGTGTTAAAAGCCTTGACAGCTGCACCAACCAGACCATTCGAGGAATAGCCGGAGATGAGCAAGTTCCAAGTGACACCGTCGCGATTTGGAAGCTTCTCGAAGGTACGCTCCATATCAGAGAGATGCCCAGATCTCGAATAAGCCATGAGAAGATTGTTCCAGGAGAAGAGGTTTGGTTGCGGAATTTTATCGAACACTCGGCGAGCATAAGTGGAGTTTCTGATCTTGGCATACCCGTGGACGATGTTGTTAAGCAGAAGCGTCTCTGGGAAGGGAAGGGTTTTGATAATGTGCCCATGGATCGTCTTCAAATGGCGGATTTGGTCTCTACCTCCAACCTCAATGCATTGCTTTATCTGAGCAGAGTAGAAGTTCGACGCCATAGTCTTCTTCCTCACTTTGTTTGGGTGTTTTTAACTCGGAAAATAAATAAATGTTTGAAAAACTATTTTCTGCAAAAGGCCTCCAAGAAACAATTGTTTACAATTTTGTCCTAAACTTTGTCATTTTCAAATTAAAAATTACGAATACTAGGAAATGAATACACTTTTGTTTATGACACAAGCTTGTTTATGACACAAGCTTTGTCATTTTCAAATTAAAAATCTCTATAAAACCCTCATAAATCAGATTGAATCATAAGCTTGGTTAAGTAACGTAAGTACCAAAAGTTATCTACAACTTTAAAACCAAAAAAAAAAAAAAAAAAAAATTAAACAAATGTTTGTNGTTTCAAACGATTTCTCTACTTTAATATTTCCGTCAGCATGCAAATGTGAGTGGCTCTTGTTTGTATCCATCACTAATCCATGATGTCCGTGAGCTGATTTGGTGGAGTGTCGAAGCGGATCAAGTCAACAACATTTTGAATGATCGTCTTCATCTTAGCTTCAAGAGGGACCTCTCCGATGAGAAGATCCCATAGAACAGACCCGAAGCAGAACATATCGATCGATTTCATACGTCACAAAACCAACATGCAGCTGTCCAGAAAGAGGGCCATAAATCATACCCTCTGTGTCCATAAGAAGGTTGCGAGTATCGAGATTTCCATAAATCATTCCTGCTGAGATGTCTATGGCGACTGATGATCGAAGTTGCGTTTTCCTATGTGGAGAAGCTGGTGGATGCTCCTTTCCCGACATGTATTTTGTGATCAAAACAAAATCACACATTTCACATCATAAGAAGTAAACACAAAAGCAATGTGATAACAAATATCATAATACGATTATGAGTCATAGACAGTTGAAACTAAGGGATGGAGGACATCCAAGTTTTTCTTAGCCACGCATGTTTGCCCTCATCAAACAATCATTTATTCTTCCTTCTTTCTTTCAGAGTAGCAGAGCAAGTGTGCCATGATCCCCCACAAGCATAATTAGTATATTTCTCACATTTGATCCTCTAAAGTACAGTGAATCTTAAATTCTGGTGCTCTCATTATCCATTCTTAGTTAAATCTATCTAATCTTTATAAAAACCTCATATATATTAATTACTAAAGCACGATGTGATGGTAACCCCACTAAATCATTTCTTCCATCCCAATGTTACTAAAGTAGAGATATTCCTGATTTTTTCATTAAGGGTATGAGGAAACCTAAAAAAGAAAAAAATATGAAAGAATACCCAAGTGTAAGAATGTAAAACAATGTAGCTAGCCCTGACAATTGTAGATATCTTAGCATAAAGTAGTCGGGACTGATATATAAAAAAAAGGGCCACTTACAAGAACTTCTTTGCCCCAGTCAAATTTCCACCACCAAGAGCATGTACTTGATTAGTTAAGCTTTAGCTATACATAGACCATGGTTGAAAAAGAATTGAGATATATAATCTAGAAGTAGCAGAGTTGCTCTACTGCTTCATGCCTTCATCCACCAAAAGTGAAACATATATGCCAAAAAGAAGAACACTCCACCACATATATATATATATATATATATATATGTTTAACAAGATATCGACGTTTTAGAGTGCAGTTACCGGAATTTCAGGCTAGGACAGAAGCAGAAAATAAGACCTCTACGTCTGAGAGAAGCTCATGTTTGAAGACAGGATGTGACCGTTCAATCTTCCACTACAAGAAACATAGGCCATTTGCGACGGAAATTCCCGTCGCAATTCCGGCGCAAAACAACATTTGCGACGGAATTGCGAGACAAAAATTTCCGTCGCAAATCGTTAGTCGCAATGAACTTTCCGTCGCAAATCCGTCGCACATTTACGATGGAAACGTTTCCATCGCAAGTTTGCGACGAATTAAATTCCATCGCAAACTTGCGACGGGTATGCGACATCATAAATTCCGTCGGCAACTTGCGACGAATTTGCGACCAAATATCTTGCGATCGATTTACGACCACATGTATTCCGTCGCTATCTTGCGACGGATTTGCGACCACAAATTTTCCGATCGATTTGCGATCACATACTCTCTGTCGCAAACGTGCGATGGATTTGCGACGGAGTATTTTGCGATCGATTTGCGACGACCAAAGCTCAAAACTCTCAAGATCCTTCCAGAAGATGACAATGTTGCCAGCAGAGTTGCTGCTGAGTCTGCAGATATCTTGTTCTTTCAAACCCTTGACTTCTTTCCAATCAAACTCAGTTCGGTCACACCACAGTACTCTCCCGCCACTACCACGACAGTATAAGAGCTCCTCCCCTATAGAACACAAATCGTATCTGATCCCTGGGTTAGAATCTGGGTGTGGTCCCATGCCCCAAAAAATGGATTTTCTTGGCAAGAAGTACATGCATCGATGCTTCTCATCTACAGCGAGAAGCTTATTCTCCTCTATCACAACACTTTGGTGGATTTTGTATCGCAGCTTGGGGACAATCCAGTCAGCCCAAGTTTGGGTCTCCAGATCGAGAACCTCTGCCCAGTTTGAGGAATTAGCGCCCTCTCCGCACCCTCCAAACACGTAAATCTTCCCGTCTATTAGGCCTGCCGTTGCGGAAGCACGAGCCATCTTCATGGATGCGATGCGGCTCCATCTGTGAGAGAAACAATCGAGGAACCAGACATCCGAAGAGCGTTCGCCGTTTATGAGACCACCGAGTACATAGATTCCCCCACCCACCACCACGTAAGAGGGAGATGATTCCGGAGCCGGATTAGGGTTCGACGGGATCGGGCACAGCAGACGCTGCGTGGTGTTGAGGATGAACCAGTGTGGGTTTGGGTCAGGAACGAAGTGCAAGCATTGTTGGAAGATAAGGTGTGTTTGGAATGATGGAGAAATTTGTTTAGAACTTTGGAAGAGTAATAAGAAGAAGGAGGTTTGTGTTTAGTAAGAAGAAGGAGGTTTGTAGAAGAACTTAGATTAACTTACAAACCTTTTATTACTACTTCTTTGGTTTACAAACTCTCTTAATTTCTTTCTCTCTTGATTACAAAGTGAGAAGGGGGAGGGAGGTATTTATAGACTCCATGTTACAAAATATCACAAATATTTTAACCTTAAATCTAGATTATTCTAGCTAACTATCTAGATTTTTTTACTTAGATATTTTAATCTCTATTAAACTCTACTAATCTCTAGAAACTTATAGAAATTTATAAGGAGGTGGAGATGTTGATATTTTCATTAAGGAGGTGGAGATATTGGGCTTAGGATAAGTATATCAAGTTTAGCCCAAATTAAACTTGATCCAAAATCAAGTTTACTCTTTCAACACCCCCTTTTAAACTTGATTTTGCCATTCCAAGCAAACTCCTCATCTTTATAAAGTCTTCACGCTTAAGTGGCTTGGTGAAGATATCGGCTACTTGATCATTCGTCTTCACATACTCCAACTGAACATCCTTGTTGGCAACACATTCTCTGATGTAGCGATAACGAGTGTCGATATGCTTACTCCGATTATGGAAGACCGGATTTTTTGCCAATGCTATTGATGACTTGTTGTCCACAAAGATCTTCGTAGCTTCCTCTTGTGGTAAACTCAA
>OVBJ01002897.1:0-14827 GCA_900406535.1 Noccaea bulbosa
CAGCACTATCTCTGGCCAAAAGAGTTTGTGATTCACACTGATCATGAGTCTTTGAAACATCTGAAGAGCCAACAAAAACTGAGCAAGAGACATGCCAGATGGGTAGAATTCATTGAGACATTTCCTTATGTCATCAAGTACAAGCAAGGTAAGGAAAATGTCGTTGCTGATGCTTTGTCAAGAAGGTATTCTCTCATCTCTACTCTTGATGCTAAGTTGTTAGGATATGAACAACTTAAGGAAATATATGATACTGATTTTGAGTTCAAAGAAGAGTTTCGAGCTTGTGAGAAATTTGCTCATGGAAAGTATTTTAGGCATGATGGGTTTTTGTTCTATGAAAATTGTTTGTGTGTGCCTAACTGTTCCTTGGGAGATTTACTTATCAGAGAAGCTCATGGAGGAGGTTTGATGGGACATTTTGGAGTTTCCAAAACACTAACTGTTGTGCAGGATCACTTCTATTGGCCGCATATGAAGAGAGATGTGGAAAGGATTTGCGGAAGATGTATCACTTGCAAACAAGCAAAGTCTAAAGTGCAACCTCACGGTTTGTATACTCCTTTACCCATTCCTACTAAGCCTTGGATTGACATTTCTATGGATTTTGTGCTTGGTTTGCCTAGAACTAGAAAAGGAAAAGATTCTATCTTTGTTGTTGTAGATAGATTTTCTAAAATGGCGCATTTTATCCCATGTCATAAAACTGATGATGCCTCACTTGTTGCTGAGCTGTTCTTTAGGGAAGTTGTTCGTTTGCATGGAATGCCTAGGACAATTGTTTCTGATAGGGATACTAAGTTCTTGAGCTATTTCTGGAAAACTTTGTGGGCTAAGTTAGGAACTAAACTGTTGTTTTCAACTACTTGTCATCCTCAAACTGATGGACAAACTGAAGTAGTGAATAGAACTTTGTCTACTTTGTTGCGTGCAATCATTAGGAAGAATATCAAAACTTGGGAAGATTGCTTGCCTCATGTTGAGTTTGCATATAACCATTCTGTTCATTCTGCNATTCATTCTGCTACCAAGTATTCTCCTTTTCAGATTGTCTATGGTTTTAATCTTCTAACTCCTTTGGATCTAATCCCTTTTCCTGTGAGTGAAAGAGTTAGTATGGATGGGAAAAAGAAAGCTGATCTTGTTAAGCAGATTCGTGAGAGTGCACAACTCAACATTGAAGCCAAGACAAGGCAATACCAGAAGCAAGCAAACAAAGGCAGGCGCAAGATGGTCTTTGAAGTTGGAGATCTTGTTTGGGTACATTTAAGGAAGGAACGCTTTCCAGCTGAAAGGAAGTCCAAACTCATGCCAAGGATCGATGGTCCATTCAAAGTCTTGAAGAAAATCAGTGACAATGCTTATCAAATCAATTTGCAAGGTAAGTACAATGTGAGTTCAAGCTTTAATGTTTCTGACTTAGTTCCTTTTGTGGCAGATGAGTCGGATTTGAGGTCAAATCCTTTTCAAGAGGAAGGGCATGATGTGATCATAGGAAGGAACCAGGATGAAGACCTTGTAGCTGAGCTTGAACCTGAGGAAGCACCAANCACTCAAAAATCACTTGGTGATGTTAACTATCAAGTCCAGCCTCTTCTGAATGTCATACAAGCCCAAGAAAGCCCAAAATTAATCACTTAATTTTGTGGTCAAAGGAGGTGACGAAAATGGAGTTGAAAAGTCTCATTTGAAGCTCAAAAGTTATTCAACTATCTTTATTTCTTTTAGTCCTTTTCTGTTTCCAAAATAATTAATTATCTCAGTCTTTTCCTTTATATTCATGTAATCTCACTTGAGAAAACAACAACCTTTTTTCCTTCTTTTTATCAAATATTTTGAGAGTGATTCTCTTTTGTTCCTTGTGAACTTTTCGATCTGTCTTGGTGTGTCATATCCAAGGGATCAAACTCGGTTTATCAAGTGTTCTTCATCACACTTGTGTGGCCATTCTATCAAATGAAGATAGTTGTTTGCGGTTTAAGATAGCATCAGGTGGTGGGTTTAATATACTCACTGTTGGATCTACCTGCATCATCTTTTTAAGGTTCCACCGCCTTGTTTCTTTGGAGTTTCACCACTTCATTAGAGTCAAGGATTATCCCTACCAACTTAGAGTGAAAGATCTTGGCTAGGATCGCATCAAGTGGTGTAAAAGCTACTATGATCGTATCACTCCTCTAGACTGGTAAATCGGTCCCACTCTTCCGTTTCTTTAAAGCTCTCCTGCATTGTTTTTTAATCAAAAACAGAGTCAGTATATCAATCAAAATCATATTTTCTAGGAGTGCAGTTGAAGTTGGCTGTTTCAACAAAATTCAAAAAATCAACTAAGAAATAAAAAGTTGTCTTTGATTGCTTCTTCGCCATGAAAGTAGCATCATTCGGATGGGATTCATTAAAATTCTTCAACTTCCTCTCCAGCTTCTTGCTTACAGGCCTTTCCACCGTGTCCAACTCCTGCTTGACAAACCAAATGCACAAAGATAACATGTGGTCAAATTTGGTATCGAGATATATTCTTTCAATGGCAAACATAACTAGGAAGTGAGAAAGGGAAAATTGGGGTCAAACGGAGTTAAACAATGACAATTGTATTGATATGAGTTTATAACTGGCTACAATCTTAGTGCAAGGAAATAAAGGGGGCAAGGATGAAGCTTACAGTTAGTGCATGATCTGCTGTCTTGAGATGCGTTGTTAAATCTTCAAAGCTGTAGCCAGTAAATTCACAAAGTGCGCAAAAGACACTGCCTTCAAATAAATCTAGTAAAGAAAAAAACTAGTTCAGAAATAGCTTCGCTGGTTATTTCAACACTGTGAGAGAGAAGGGGTGATGAGAGGACCAGTGTTGTCTATACTCGAACCAACCAGAAGATCATCGTCACCAACCGGAACCAAAGAGCTGCTGATATCCCAGGAAAAGGCCCCTTCAAATGTGGACTCTATAGAACTGGCAGAGCCGGAAAGTCGGGAAGGATGTGCGAGAAGAATGATGTATCCATGATGTCGTAACATGGAAACAGAACGAGAAAACGTTTCCCCAAACACATCACTGGTTAAGAGCAGTAAAGTAGGCGGAGCTGGATGTACCCACGTCCAGTTTATAATTTCATCCATAAGATGTGAGATACCTGTTCCAGCCAAGGAAAGCAACTGAATATCAAAAGAAAAATACAACCAGGTCTAAACCCTCATCTAGATTAACAGCAGTTGAATCTAAACCCTGATTAATCCTCTTAAGAAAAATTGAAACAGATAAGAAGCTTAAACGAAGGGGAGATTATTAAGAAGGATTCCAGTTATGAGTAACCAATGTTACTCAGTGGGAGCACGAATGCCCACGAGATTCACATTACATTAATTAACTCATTAATAACTGCAATCATACTCAACTTTTTAAATGCTTCTGCAATATCAGTTCATCATTCAACATATAATCAATCATATAGACCTCAAACATACCTCATTTATTCATCTTTCATTCTTTCATCATTCTTTCACATCATACTTTCATCATTCTTTCAAATCATACTTTCATCCTAACATTTTTAAGGTACTGCCAAACTATGATTAACCCCTCACATTTCATCTGAAGCAATATTTTTAAAACCAGATTAGAAAAGACGAACTAGATAAGCATCCGAATCATGGTTCAATTTGGTTTGACCGGATTAAATCTGGTTTATAAAAATATATGTTTTTTAAAAAAATATATAAATTTTAAAATAAATATTATAAATAGTTAAGAATTGAGATATAAATATGTATATATATATAATAGTATCAGAAAAAAAATAAACTAAAGTTACTAAACCTAATTTTGTGAAATAACTAGTAATCTAACATATAATAAAGATTAAAATAATTATAAAAGAAGAAGATTAATAAATCAAAATATAATATAATTATATAGTATCATTAATTTTTGTGGAGTTTCAAACAAAAAATTATATTTTCATTGTTTTAAATAATTATTTATAGTATCTTATTATATAAAGCAGGATGCGCGCGACGTAGTTGCGACACGTAGGATTTTTATAATTCATAGGCTCTCAACATGTGTTTTTAATTAATTCTAAAAGTATTAAGATCGTGACATGTGTCATGAAACCAGAAAAATAAAAAAATAATATATATATATATATATATATATATAAGACCAACCAAAAATCAGTAAAACAATAAATAAACAATATTACTTTCAATAAAAAGGAAAAAAATATTGGATTAAAATACAAACAAAACAATTTAATTCATTTATCATATTATGAATTCCAAAAAATATCAATTATAATTGAAATTTAAAAGATAACCAATTTTATTTGTTTAGAGATTTATTATCAGGTTTTTAATATTATTTTACTTACTTTTAAAAAAGTGATTTGATTTTATTTTTTATATAATTTATTTCAAAAATCTTAAAATAAATTCGCGTATACGAGGGGCCTAATCTAGTATATATATAACTATTGAAAAAATTCAAAAATAAAAACAAATAAAATAAAATAATTAATTAACTAATCATATTAATATTTTTTTTTAAACCAGACCGAAAATCTATCCCAGCCACATGTCGGTCCAGTTTTCAAAATACTGATCCGAAATGGAAATTTTCAAATCAATTTTAACAAGCATTTTACTCTATATACATTTTAGTTTCTCTTATGGTATCACTTGATTTGTATAGATTATACATGTTTCGATTCAGTTATTGTTCAAGGCAGGTCCGGCCCAAACTAATATTGAGCTCTGTACCAAACTAAAAAATTAAAAAAATTAGTGGTGTATTTTGCAAATTTCAAAATTTCGACCTTTTTTAGAGTATTTTGAAAATATAAGACCTTAAAACTATAAGTAATTTGTTAACAAAAAACGCGGAACCCAGTGCAAAAGCACTCCCTGCACTTGTCCAGGGTTTTGATTGTTCTATATGAACAGAGAACAAACAAATACAACAAGTAAAGAGCCGTCCTGAGATTTTAGCGGCCGCAAGCTAGTTAAAAATTATTTACCATATAACAGAACTTCTCAAGCATCCTTTTTATGCTACCTGTAACATTAATAAATTTTAGATAAAATTTCGCTATTGACGTAAAAAAGAAAGAAGATAAAATTTTCCAATTTACGTATATCCTCCTGAAATAAAAGCAAGCAAGTCCGTGAGCCGCCGTTAGATGCAAACACGTGTAATTTTAGAGCCGTTTTGGGTGTGCATCTCTCACGATTGAGCTGGCTTTTCTTTTCTATAAATGGATTTTGAAATAAATTTGTTTTTGCTTTTAGTTTTCTGCTTCTCGCTGTTATAGCGGGAAACTATGGGGGTGGACTTCCGCCGGAAAATCAGAGACCACCGGCAATAGACACGGCGGAGAAGAGACAGAGCATTTCGTGTATCTAACTGTTCCTCTATTTTTTCCCCCTTATATACATTTGTTCTCTCAGATACTAAAAACCGACCAATCCAAAACCCTAGATTTTGTCGTCTCCGATCAAATGGAGTCTCGAGGATCTTCTGATCAAGAAGATGAACATATTGTTCAAGTCAGAGAAGCTTTAATGTGTCCCGACGGCGAAAATTTCGAAGGTTTGCGAACGGCGAGGTTCCTTAACTACACCACCACCTCTATAGACGACCAGGTCTTCGATCTCCCGCTCGACGCGTTCGCGTTTCGGCCTGAGACGATTGATCCGGAGAAATGGACGGCGAAGATTTCGTTTCCCGGGTGGGGATCTCCGTCGCTGAACTGGATCGAGTGGGTAAACGCGATGGCCGAGTCACACGCGACGGTGTGGAGGAAATCGGGAGTTCACGACGCGATTCTGGCGTCTCGGTATCAGATTAAGAAGCAGGACGATCTGATAATGGCTCTGATTGAGAAATGGTGCATAGAGACGAACACATTTGTGTACAATTGGGGAGAAGCGACGGTGACGCTTGAGGATATGATTGTTCTCGGTGGATTCTCTGTGATTGGGAACAACGCTTTGGCTCCGATCAAAAGAGGAGAAATGAAGGAGGTGGAGGAGAAGATGAAGAAGGCGAAACGCGGAATCGAGGCCGATTCTTCGGGGAAGAAATGTTCCGTTAGCTCGTGGATGAAAGCGATGATGAAGTCGGGGAATGAGATTGAGCACGAGGCGTTTATGGTTTCATGGCTTTCACGTTTCGTATTTCCTAATTCAGCTGATCTGTTGAGGGATTTGCTGTTTCCGGCCGCGATTCAGCTCGCTAAGGGGGTTCGTTTGGCTCTGGCTCCGGCGGTTTTAGCCGGTGTTTACCGGGATCTGGGAGTTTTGAAGGAGCATCTTGCTGGTTACAGTGAGAGAGAGAGTGTTGTGGTGAAGTCTCCGTTTCAGTTTGTGCAGGTTTGGGGTTTTGAGAGGATCATGGAGTTGCAGCCACCGGGCCTGCCAAGCCAGTTAAAACCTGGTGAGCCACGGATGGCCCGGTGGCACCAATACGGTTACAGCGGTTACACGGAGAACGTTAGAGCGGTTTTGGACTCGGCCAAGGAGAGTTTTGAGTATCGTCCATACACAAAGCCTCTGAACAAGTTCGAATTCCCGAGGTTTTACTTGGAAGATGACTGTTGGGTACGTGTGGAGTCTGGTGACAAGAACGTTGTATCCTTTGGCCGGTGTTTGAGGTTCTCTAAACTGGTTGGTTTGGATTGCATTGAGCCTTATTATCCGCACCGTGTGGCGTTGCAGTTCGGTTATGATCAGGACGTTCCCGGCGTTGTTCCAGCTAGGATTGAGTCGCCGGAGTTGGCCTGGAAAGATTACATCCGTCCGGTTTCTGATGAGATGTTGTACATTCCTGCTCGACTCCATGAGGGTGATGTTACGGTTGGGTACGTTCGTTGGTGGAGGCTTTCTGTTGCGATTCTGCAGTCCGAGGCTAAGAAAATCTCCGCTTCACCTCCCAGACAGAAACCAGCGGCTATAACAGCTGCAAAGACAACATCTTATTCACCAGGGAAGTGGAAACCATCAGGTGCAAAAGCCGAGGGAAAGGATCAAGAACTGGTGAAGAAGCGGGAAACGGAGACAAAGAGAGGTACTACTTCTGTTGCAGGTTCAAGATTCGAGAGCCATGGCAGGAGCAGGTACGCAGGGAGCTTAACGGGATCAGAGAAAGCGACTAAGAAGCCTGAATGGGTCCAGAGATCATCACCTAGCTCGGGAAGAGCAGCGGTTGATGTTAAGGATATTAAAGGAGCTCTCAAGAGCTCAGGAGGAACAAAGGGTCAAGGGCATGTCACATTTCAGCTTCCTGATTCACCACCTGAGAGATCTCCTCCACCGAAGTCACCTACACGTTTTGCAAAGCAAAGCGGTAAAGAAACAATGTACTCTCATGTTCAGGTCTTCAATGTTGATTCCGTTGTTTCTTGATTGAAAGTTTTGTTCTTTTTTTTTATTTTTTTGCAGATTCTCCTGTCCAAAAACAGAGAATGTTACCTCGGGTAGTAGGCATTGCCAAACAACCGAGCTCGAGCTCGTCACCTCGGGTTCCATCGAGATATACATCATCTGTTTCTCTTCCTCCAAGCCCGCGAGTTTCAAAGTCACCATCTGTTTCTGGTTCTTCTTCTTCTTCAACGTGGAAGAAGTCATCACCAAGATCTCCTGAAGCTGTCAACGCACATGGACATAAAAGATTCCCAAGTCCGCGAGGTTCAAAAGAACGGTACAAGTCACCATCTGTCTCCGGTTCTTCTTCTTTAACGAGGAAGAGGTCATCACCAAGATCTCCTGAAGCTGTCAATTCGCGCGGTACCAACAGTTCCCAAAGTCCCCGAGTTTCAAACGGCCTGAACAAGTCACCATCTTCTTCTTTAAGGAAGAAGTCACCAAGATCCTCTGAAGATATCAACTCTAGAGGCAATTCTGCTGTCAAGAGAAATAATACCGACGTAAGCACGATAGCTTCCAAGCAAGAATTACCGAGGAAAACTCAACAACTCGATACAGGCAAGGCTAATACTAATGTGAAGTTTCTGGAAGAGACTGTGACTTTGCGGGAACACGTTGGCGAAGGAGGTGAAGTGACATATCATATACCGAAACAACAGTTTGAGGATCTAACACAAGGAGTGCAAGATGTTCTACAGGATCTGCAGTCTATTAAATCCGCTTTGAACATACATGATCATGATGAATAGATTATAGATCCTAATCTCTCAGACTTGCAAATGCCTTTTTTTTTCCCTTTTAAAGTCAGTTGATACAATACTATGAACTGAGATCCAAAAGTGACACAAAAGGTTTAGACACTATAATAATCCACACACTATGAAACAAAGACATTTTCGAGTTCTCTGTTCGTTCCTGACTTACAAAAGTCTGGTTGCAGGTGTTTTTTGTTTTTTTGTAATCTGACAAAAAGTATAAGCCGTGTGAGAAATTATAGTGATGTACCTTTGAGACAAGAAGATACCTGTAACTAAGAACTTAGAAGAGCTCTTAAGCTTTCCAGGACTTGTTGTGACATCAACAATGTGTGATATTTTCTTGAAACTTCTTGTCGTGTTAGGCTTTTCAAGAACAAGAGGACTCAAACACATTTTCCTCCACATGTACTCTTCCATTTCCCTCATTGTAGCATTCAAATTGGACAATCTGAGTCAATCCGAATCTCCTTTTGTTCTTACTAATCCTCAAGCAATTACCCTTACAAATCCTTAAATCAAGACCTAAGCTGGTTGAATCAAGGTTGCAAATTCACTCAAACGATTCAATTAGTTTCTTTTTATACAAAAAAAGAACAACTTTACCTAAAACCATTTGATTTTTAACGCTTAGCGGATCTAGATCCACAGGTGTCCAATAGTCATTTTACATTTACACACGTGACAAGTTAATTCATTTATTTTTTTAAATACCACATTATTAGTACTGTCATTTTCATTTTAATCTGTTGTCCAAAAAGTTGATCAATCTACCTCCCTGAAATTGTGGAGTTATAATGATACAGCGAACAATTAAAAAATCACTAAATCTGAAAGAAATGATGGGATTCTGTGACTTGTGAGCTATAAATTAATTATATCTTCCAAATAATTGACTTATAAGTGTATTATCCGCATTATGCGCATGTTAAAAAAAAAACTATTATGAATTTTCCATTTTTCATGTTTTCAAAATTGATTATACGTAACCGTGTTTTCAATTTTTGATTTAGGAATCTGGTTTGTCATATTTTGGTTTAGTTATCACTTTGAAATTACAGATTTTATTACCTCACTATAACAAAACATTCATGTTCTAACGGCAAGAATCATTGTAAAATCGATGGTAATCGACCATCGTATCTAATTTCCATTGATTTTCAAATTATCGCTAAACAATCGACGTAAATTCGAAATCATCGTAACATCGTCATAAAATTGTAACGACAAAACAATTGTCGTTAATTCGATGTTCAAAGTCAATGTAAAATCGTTGCAAAATTAAGAACTGATTTACAACGAAAAACGATTTTAGTCGTTATTTCGATGTAAACTTTACGATAAATTTACGACGTATTTGCCATTTCAATTTACGACGACATAAAATCATCGTTAATGAATGGTTAAAAATACCGGACAATTCCAAATTCGGAAAACCAAAATTGAATAATACGTCGTAAAGTAGATGTAATGTTTCGATGCATAATCATCGATAACCAGATTTTATGGTTGTCATCGTTAAATTGCGGCAAAAAGAGGTTGTAAGGTCGATGCAATTTTGTGACGCCTTGACAACGACATCGTTGTTAAAGTGTCGTAAGTTACGACGATTTAACGACCAATCGTTGAATTTTTTATTTATTAATATACAAAATTTTGCGTCGTGTTTACGACGAATTAATTTAAAATTATTAAAAAATATAAAACGAAATAAAATAAAAATATATTTTACAAAATATAAAGAAATATTATAAAACAAAATAAAATAAAATATATTTTACAAAAAATTTTGAAAAATATTTAAACAAATTCCGGGGAGGTAGGGTTCGCCGTTTACTGTTGCTCGGCCTCCTCAAGCTCTTCCCATGCTCTTGATGCAGCTTCTCGTTTACGCCTTTTTTCTTCCATGATTGCGGCAATCTGCGGGTTATCCCTAGCCATGAGCTGAATGTTCTTCTTGCACAACCTACTCTAGATGTGCAATCTTGGCCCGCAGTTGGGTCCGCTCGTCATCGTCGGCTCGTCGACATCGCAGAGCAAGTGACGAAGCAACAGTAACCTTGTGAATTGATCTCATCCCAATAGTTTTACCCCTATTTTGAGGGGCGACCTCCCATTTTTAAACATTGAATTGATATTAATAAAATTAAATATAATAAAATTTAATTAATTAACAATAAATTAATATTAACATGTACGAAAATGCGGTCAATATTGGGGGTGCTCAACTCCACCAATAAATTAATGACCTTTGCGTTAACGTCGTTCCATATCTTCTCAGCTCTCGGAGTTACAAAACTTCCGTTGTTTCTTCTTGTGGGTCCGCTGGAAAAATTCCGTCAATGGAGGGAGCACACCTCCATTCTCCGCAGCCTAAAAATAAATTTAATTAGTTTATAAGATCATTAATTTATAATTAATTAAAAAAAAACGCGCTATATTATGTACCATTCCTAAACGTTTTCCGGCAAAAGGCATCTGACCGCATGTGTGAAGGACGATCTTCGGTTGGCCGTCAGGACCAACCGATAAACGGGAATCAGAGCACTTCATAGACGTCTCTATGGAATCTGGCCTCATCCAGAGTTAGACCAAACAGTTCCAAACTTCAAACTCGACGAAAATCGGCTTTGCGTCGTTGCCCTTTAACCGCCATTTCTTTTTCGAGTCGGAGACGGTGTTGTTTAAACGCAACTTGGCCTTTTCCAAAAAATTAGCCTTCACCTTTTCATTATGAGTTTGATCCAGTTGTAGTGTTGCTGGAAAAAAGTAATTTATAGTTAAATTATTTAAATTAAATATAAATAATTAAATATATAATTATAAATTAAGAAAAGTCCAAAAAATATCACCGCAAACATCTTCCACTAAGTGTCTTTGATTTCTGGAACGACTTGTATCCAGTTTGCATGAGACTCGGAAAAATACGACTTTATGATCTCGCTGATGGTGCGCGTGACCGCACTTTCCATACCAAACATGTTATATCGTAAAAAAAATATTATTAATTAATATATTTAAAAGATTATATAAATAATAAAATAATAAATTACATTTTAAAAATTTTAAACGTTTTAACGTTCCACAGTGCTCCCATCTTCTTTCTCTGGATGAAGTCTAATTAGATTTGCCCATCCGGGTAGAGCTAACAACTCATCAACGGTCAAATGTGCATACGGCCAAGGCTGGTATCGCAGCGGGGCAATGGTGACGGTTGTTGGTTTTGCGGTGGTGGCGGGGGAAAATATCCCTGCGACTGCGTCTGCATCATCGGAACCGTCATATCCCCCGAAGCAGAAGTAGAAGGGCCAGAACCAAACGCATTATTACCCGGCATGAGCTGATAGTAATAATGGTTTTGGCCGCTTGGAGGTCTCATATGCAAATTAATATCAACAAACATATATATTTAAATTAATTTTCTAAACATATATAATTCAAATTCTATAACTATTTCTTTCTAACAAATATAAATTTTCTATTTGTAAACAGTTTCTACTGAAAATATAGTAAATTAAACAAATACAAATGAAAGGCAAAATAAATAAAAACTAACCATTGCGTTGGAATGATAACGGAAATCGGAATGGTAATTAGAAACTGAAAAGTTTTTTTTTTTTTTTTTTCCTCAGAAGCTTTTTTTTTTTTTTTGGGGGGGGGGGGGGNGGAGAGGAGGTTGTGACGATGGAAGTCTGGGCCGTGTTGATATATATATATATTTTTGACGGTTGCAAAATCGTCGCAATTTACAACGATCTTCCAACGACACGAAAAGTGTCGTCGTTAAATCGATAGCAACTATTTTCAATTAAAATAATATTCCCACACGGGAAACGGAGAAGGAGGGATCGATGTAAAAACGTTACAAATTGCCGTCGAAATTACGACGGCTCCACAAGAATTGCCGTAAACTCGATGGCAAATATTTTCAATATTTTTATATTCCCGCACGCGGGAAGCTGAAATATGTAATTGGTGGAAAAAGGTTTACCTCGGATTTACGACGATTCTTGTGAGACCGTTGTAATGTCGACGCAAACAAGAAACCAATATTACAGCGCCTAATATTTTGTTTCGATTTCATACGGCGAAATAATTTTTATTTTCCATTTACCAACGACTTAACATCGATTTGTCGCAAAATTGTCGCTAAATTTAACCCTAAACCCTAAATTCGCCCCAAACTCTTATTTGCTTGAATAGAAGTATGAAAAGCTTAAAAACTGTGAATACTAAGATATAATTTGAATTGAAAACAAAAAACAAAAATTACAAAACCCAATTTTGATAATATCTTGTTAGAATACGTATAAATAATCTTATACTATGTAAAATGTTTGTAAAAAACATACTTTCAATGATTTTCCATCTACAAACTTAGTTTCAATGTTTAGAAAGTCAATGTTTGTTAGTTGGTTAGCCTTATAATCGATATGAGGTGTCTTTAAAAGGGTTTAGGATTTCATTTTAGGGTTTTGTTGTCGTAACATCAATGCAACTTACGACGATTTTCCATCGATACTAAACAAATCGTTAAAAAATCGTCGTTAATTGCAAATTATTTTCTATATAAGGACCAACACCCCCTTGTTTACAAACACACACAACATTTCTTGAGTAACATTTTCTCTCATCTAGATCCAGAGATCGTCTTTCAGAAAATGGAAATTCTTACCGGGAACATTTTCTGGAAGAACGATCTCTGGCCCAGATGTCAGGAAAATTTTTTACTAGGAAAATTACATACGATTTGCCAACGAATTTGCTATGTATTTGTTTTTGTCGTCGGAAAATCGTTTCAAATTGCATCTGGTTAGCATCGACTCGTCCCTAAATCGTCGTAAATTACAACGAATTTGTAACTTATCAAGATGTCTGAACATAAAGGACCATATTTTCCTATAAAAGGACCAACACCCCCTCCACATTCTTCCACACACAGCATAAATGTTCCTCATCTTTTTTTAAGAAGATTATCCCGTGCAAAATGTTTAGGTTTTCCTAAATATTGTTATATGGGGTAATCCCTTAACAAATTATGAGGAATTTTTGTATGCTGAAATATTGGAGATTGGAACGCCGTTACATTGACGTTACAACTGATTTGTAATTTTAGTTGGCAAATCGTTGTAATTTACATCGATGTAACGACGAATCGTCCCTATGTCATTGTAATTTACAACAATTTTGCAACTTATCAGGTAGGTCCGAAAAGGGACAGATTTTCCTATAAAAGGACCAACTCCCCCCCACATTGAAACACACATTTTCTCGAAATTCTTCATCTAGTTTTCAATAGTTTATCCCATGCAAAAAAAAATTGTATTTCTAAACTTTTTTCATATGGGATAATCTTTGAATAAGTTATGAAGAATTTTTTTTTAAAATTATTTTTGTCGATTGCAACGATGTTACCACGATTTTGGAACTAATTTTGTTTACTCGTAGGGAAATCGTTGCAAAATGCATATGAATAACATCGAATCGTCCTTAATTTGTCGCCATTAACGACGACTTTACATCGAATCAGTTATCCTTGCAAAAAAAAAAAGATTTTCTAAGCCTTTTTCCATATGGGATAATCCTTGAATAAGTTACAATTTTTTTTTTTAATAATCCTTGAATAAGTTACGGAAATATAGTTATGTCCAATCGAAATGATAATATATATTTTTCATCATTAGTAACAAAACGAGAAATTCATAACATTTAGTACAAACAGACATATCAAATATGGTACAATATGGTAGAATATGGTAGAGTACACATAATAATTTCTGGCAATACATATCCGAGTCATTTGAATCGCTCAACTCATCATCATCGGGTTCATCGCTTTCTGAGAATTCATCTGAAACGCTTTCTTCTTCATCAACATCACTGGTATCATCCACATTTACTTGGTGCAGGTTTTGAGGATCTATTAAGAAGATAGACCCTGATGTGTTCTCCTCCGCTTCAACTATAACCGAACAATGATCTTGCTGCATTGGCGGAATATCATCCAGATCTCCAACGATTGTGCCCCGGGGAGATACTTTGACGACAGTTAACCAAGTAATCCCAGATGTTCGAACACGGGGATATGGGACAAATGTTACTTGTTCAGCTTGCGACGCCAATATAAACGGCTCGAATTTGTTGTAATGTCGTGATTGGTTTATGTCAACTCCATATGTGTTATTTCGGACGCCTCTGCCGGGTGTTGGGTCAAGCCAATCACATTTGAAGAGAACACATCTTAAACCAAGAATTCCGGGGTATTGAACTTCAATAATATCTTGCAACACGCCATAGAAATCAATCTCACCCCTAACGCAAACACTGTAATTCGCAGTAGCCCTTTCATTTCCATAGTTGAACATATGTAACACGTATCATCGTGTACAATACATAGGGGCATAAGTAATCCGCCATATTGGCCCTTTGATTAACTCGTTAAACCACTGCGGATATGCTTCGTCACCAGGATTTACCTATATATAGTATTAAACAAATCGTTGACAAACTGTAACAGCCCGGCTCACCGGCCCACCGCCGGCCCGGCACTGCTAAGGCTACAGCCCAATACACCCCAACCCCTCTGGTGTATAATCCCACATCAACTTATACCAACCTAGGTTGTTGGTGAGTCTCGAACCCCATACCTCACC